>OMNV01029231.1:7921-24169 GCA_900303265.1 Brotula barbata | reverse complement strand
TTGCCTTCATTCTCTGTGCTGAGCTGTGGTTTCGGCAAAAATGTCCAAATGGACGTGACCATAATGGAGCCAGTGTGTGTGTGTGTGTGTGTGTGTGTGTGTGTGTGTGTGTGTGTGTGAAAATGGGATAAGATTTCACAGCCACACCTGAGCAAACCAGAGGAGGGAGGAGCGGCACAGGCTGGAGGGAGACAGGAAAAGAAACGGAGGAGAAAACGGAGAGACGTTTATGTTCTCGTTATTGTGGTTTTTGTGGAAGAGGAAACGATTCGAGAGAGAAGTCGATTCTGGCTTGACTATGTTATGACACAGGATGTGTGTGTGTGTGTGTGTGTGCTCCATAGTGTGAACCGGGCACAGTGTTAGCTGACCGCTCCTCTCCTCTCTGTAGTAATCACAGGTTGCTCCTTGACATCAGATACTCATGATCGCTCCCTCAGTGGAACACAACAATGGAGCTCAACACGGCCAACACGGCTCATCACTCACCGGCCACACCGGGCGCACCGGGCGCACCGGGCGCACCGGCCGCACCGGGCGCCATGGTTACAGCTCCAACATTGTCAACGTGCTTGGAGGAATGATGCGTATTGAAACTTGGATGAATGACAGCACGTTGTTCTGCTTTTGTGATCCATCCTGCGATGGAAGTCGTAGAAAGGAGACGATGATAAAAAGCGTCCCATCCCAGTTTACGCAGCACGGAGTGTCTCCATCTGAGACTCCAGAGGGACAGAGGACAGGTGTCTGTCTGTGCTGATGTCCGTAACCTGCGAATGCTCCAAAAAGTTCGACTTTTTACGCCTCTGCCGAAACTCCATCAGCTCTCTCTGCTCCACTTCACTCAACCTATTTCTTAACCCGATTAGATTAAAATAAACACACACTCTCTGGCGCAGGGCCCCGACTTTATCTTATCATTCCCCAGTGCCACAGATAGAAGAGGAATGCTCAGGAAAATGTTGAATATGTGCCATATTGAACCGCGTCGTCTACCGGCAAGGTTTTCGCAGGCCTTAGATTACAGATTAAGTGTACAGAAAGAGCCGATTTGGGTTTGGATGCATCAAGGTCAGATTAAGCATTATTGTCCAACTAGATTCTTCAAAGAAGTTTAGACTACAAAGTCTGCTTGGGTTAAAGAAAACTAGTTAAAGGCAGAAAGCCCAAAGGTTACTGCAGCAGCAGTACCCACTAACAGTCCGACTGGTAGCTGTAATTTGCAGAAGATTAGATGACCACAATGTAATCTGTGTTTACATACACGCTCAGTGTGTGCGCGTGTGTGTGTGTTCGAATGGGGGTTATCAGTTTCACTATCGGCTGCAGCCCATTGACGTCCAGTCCAGGATTAGACATGAAGAGGACGATGAGTGTTACTGTCCAATTGGCCGGCTGTGACGCTGTGATACTGTCAGATTAGATTAACGTCTTTGAAGCACTGGGTCATAATTTGCTAATACCGTGAGCCTGTGAGGAGGCGTGTGAGTGTCACTCAGCCTTGTCACTGTAACATGACCCATTAACGTGAGAGAGAGAATGGATGTCGCAGGAACACACACTCGATGGCTCGATGATGTATTAAGATTATATTTCTGTTGATTTTTTTTAGCATTTATCTTTTGTTTTAATCCTGTTTCTACAGACTCTGTCATGGGTGTGAAGATGCTGCAGTGTTTCCCCTTCTACAGACGCTGTAAAGAGCGCTGTAAGGGGAGACAGTGCCCCCCAGCGGCAGGTGAGAGTAGCTACAGTATGTCGTTACCTCGAACTTTGGAAGTTGAAGTTGACAAGCAGCAGATTTTAATGAGTCTATCCTTCATCTCTCAGTGACCATAGAAGAGATGAAGCCACGTCTGTCCTCCACCACATCCTGGGGCAGTGACAGCGACGGGATGGGAAGCCTGAGCCGGGACTCCCAGATCTACTTCTCCACGAAGGCCAGGCTTTCTTTCAGACACCAGCTGGACAGTAACGTCAATGCAGTGGATGCCACCTACTGAGGACAGGCAGAGCAAGGACCTAGCTGGACTCCAGTGTTCAAAATTGTAGTGTTCAACCAGTCGATATTCAGGCTTCAAGCCCGGTGTGCGGACCAGGGAGCCTGATATGACGAACGCATTTCTTTTCATTGTCCATCTTCATCATTAGTTGTGTGCCACAGTCCTATTTTTGCATTTTAACCTCTTCTTCCTGGCTGCCCTGCAAACACCTCCTGTTCTTGGTTCTTATGGACTCTTCACCAGGGAGTGAAGAGAAAGAGAGACTGAAGCAGACTCTGCCTTTAAGTGAGACAGAGTCTACATCCTGGACTGTCGGAGCTCAAAAGAGAGTGGGATTACACACGGAGATAATGGACCTGAGGTTACTGGAGAAAAATCTAGAGACTTGTTTACAGCATTGGATACCAGCAAGTGCATTACTTTGGTTTTCTGTTTGGTTTCTTTGATAATTTGACATTTGACTGTCATTGTAAAAGCTTTCAATTGTGCGGATTAGAATAAGGCCGATGAGGAAAGATGAAATATTTCATGTTTTCCTTAACTACATATACTATTTTGGCAACCCTCTGCGACAAAACCCCAGGACATCGAGGCCACAGACACAACCAAACGAAAAGAAACGTTGCTCTTTCGTAGAAAGTCGTTAAAAAGCCTTTAACTAAATGCAGAGGAACCAATGACAGCTCATACTATGTATAGCGGACCATTGGCCTGTATATAGTTTCATTAGCTGAACTTCGATGCATAGTAAATATATAAGGTATATAGTTCTGTATTAGGTACTTCAGGTAATTCAGCTCTCTTTGGCCATGTTTTCTTTAAACTTTTTTAAAATTAAAATGTCCTTTTGATTGCATTTGATACTGTATTAATTAAAATGTATTAACTTAAAAAAAACAAAAAAAAACATAATTTTTTCATTCATCCGAGCTGATGCGAATGTAACTGATGCCTGTGAAAGACGATGTTTATATTTTTATCCAACTCTTAATATCTGTCGATTCGCATCTGCGTCACGCGTCATCAGTGTCTCTTCTAACAAACTTACAATACAAAAGCTCTACAAAAATGTCTCCTGTTTTTTATTGATGGTGAAGGTTTTCAACACTGACCACTGGACTTGGTACACAATATGCAGAAATTATTGCTCCCTACAGGATCACATGACAGACGGTGCACTTTGTCGACATTATTTATTAAAAAGTAGCTCACTGGTATAAAAAAATAAAACAAACACAGTCTATAACTGCACACGGCAAAGTTTTCTGCGTAATTTACCGCTAACGATGATATCACTGCATGGTCTTGGGTTTGGAGATGACGCCGTCCGGATAGCGCTTCTTAAACCGAGCCACAACTTCAGGATCCAAAAGATGAATGCCGTCGAGCTGATTTCCGAGAGTTATCCTGAGAGAGATGCACAAAGGCACAATCAGCACCGGTAAAACGTGCAACATGATCAGTTAGAATCAGTTGAAAACATTGAAAAAAAAAGCTACCAGTTGGGTTGGACGTTGTGAGGTCGGCCAAAGAGCTCGATCTTCCTGGTGCCGGGCGAAAGTCTCTCGATCATGCCGTAGATCTCGTCCGGTTTATGACTCGTGGAGCGAACCTAGGGGTGTACGGAGAGCAAAGAAGACTGAGTGAAAAGATGTGACCATAACGCACAGGCCAACCTTTTAAATATTTAAAATAACATTTACCTCAGCCACGATGACATCACAATCCAGCCCTCTGTTGAATCCCTGGGGGTTTCCCTTGACGCCAACCTGCAAAGAAACACACAAGCAAAGAAGGAACCGTTAGATGTTCAGTATCTGGTTCCAGAACACCTCACGCCTTCCAGCTATTGGAGGGCACCTGGAACCGCCAAGCACCAACACACAACAAACAGAAACTTGGGGAAAATAAGATTCCTAAAAAAAAACAACACAGGTCCAAACAAAAGCTACAGACGAAAATGCACAACAGGATAAAAACAGAGGAGGAGCCAAAGAACGGCAGACGAACGCACCAGACAGTGCTCCTTTCCATGGTTGAGCCAGTGACCCGTCCTCCCCGTGCGGATGATTCTCTGGAGCTGGTTGGTTTTCACCCAAATGATCTCATCAACACGTTCATAACTGAGAGAGAGGGATGGAGAAAAATCAAGAAATGATGTCATATCCTGTCAGACTGAGAGGAATCCTCAATCAGTGTGGAGCTTTTATACTGCTGGCTGGAGGGAATGAGACGTTTACCCCCAAAGACTGAGACACTCTCGACCCAACTCCATAGCTCTGTAATATGAAGGAGTAAACACGATGAGTTACAAGAGACACAGTAAGAATGTTAAAAACAGAAAAGGCTACGCAGAAGTAGGAAGTTCAAACTGTGCAAAATTATGTGTTACTGTGTTAAAAATAATACCTAAATAAAATCATTTTTTATGACTAAGATTGACTTGTTGAAATGAAACGAATGAAAAATGTCAACTTAACTGAAAAGCCAGGCCAGTAAACACAGAACATCTTACCTTCTTACTTTTTTTTTTTTAGCCTGTTTATGTTGGGATGCATGCAGGTTATATAAAGGGAGTCAGGGAACTAAAAAGAAGAAGTTTTGTTTCTTATTTTGTACAATTTACTGAGGTAGCACGGCGAATTAGCACTTCATTCACTCGCACACAGACGTTTACAGCTAGAAACCGAGCACCATGCTGTTCTTGGAGTCACACAAATCAAGGCGTAAACCCTTTCCAAGGGGACCGTGGTGTGCCAGTCACAGTCTTTTGGCGCTGTAGTTACCTGCCAGTGACCCAGAGGAAGAGGAAACCATCGTCCTGGAGGATGGGGATGTTGAGTTTCCTCATCTCGTCGTCCGTCAGCGTACCATAAGGCAGCTCCATGTGGATGTCCCAGGGAGGGTCGGCCATCACCACTGCAAACTTACCTAGGATGGATACGTCCAAGTAGCGAATGTCACAGCAGATCCACTGGAAGCAGGAACACAACATTTCTATGACTATGACTTAAAAGTAAAAAAAAAAAACAACTAAAAAAATATCAACTTCACGCAATCCTTTTCTCCCAGATGACACTGTCCATCCCCTCCCCCGTCTTCCTCACCTGTGAGGGGAACAGTTTGCCCACGTTGCTGTCTGCATCTCCTTCGTGCAAGCCGAGCTCTGCGGTGCCGGCCTGGGGCCCCAACAGGCTCCCCTCGGTCTCTGGTGGGCTGTCGATCTCGTAGTGGACATATTTACAGGTGTCCATGTGGAAACAGGTGTTGAGGAAGGAGCAGTCACCAAGGCTCTCGTCTGTGTGCTTGTTGATGATACGTCTGGGTGAGACACAGAACAGCAAAAACAGATATTAGAAAGTAAAATAATAGCATGTGTCCGTGTGACGTAATACAGGTACGAATCGGAGAGTTATTCACCTTCATTATGCTGCCCTCTTCAAGCAAAAATTCGGTGTTTTTTAAAGCACTAACCGGAAATGTAACTTGGTGCACGGCTGAGGCATGTCCCCAGAACGCACACACTCCTCTTTGGTCCCGTGATCGCAGAACTCTTGCACCTGAGCGCGGCCTCGTGAGCGGAATTTTTCCACTATGGACTGCTCCTTGGCCGTGCTGGTGTTCAGCAGCTCCAGGATCTCTCTGCTCACCTGTTTACAAATACATTTAAGAAATTAAACTCATCACAGAGGTCCGAGAAGCTGAAACACGACGGCGTGCCATCGAGAAGCTGTGTCGGCGAGGATGATACCTTCTTGCTCTGCTGCTCCTTGGTCGACTGCTGGTTCAACAGGCTTTCGATCTCCATGTCGAGATGAGAGGACTGGTTTTTACTGTTCCTGCCCTTTTTCTCTGCCCCACTCCCTGACGCCGACGGCCCAACCAGCTGTGAGGAAGAAGCGGGCGTCAGAGAGGTGGTGGAGGAGCGTGGAGGAGAAGAGGAGCTCTGAAGTGAGGGAGAGGAGCCCGGTGCTCTTTTGTGGTGGCTTTGGTCTTCTGCTTTTCTCTTGACTCCAGTTCTTTGGGCTCCGGCCCCAGTCCCAATCATAGCCCATACTTTTGTGTGGTCCACTGCTATGACAACCGTCGAGGAGGAAGTGGTGGAGGCAGCGGTAGAGGGAGAGGTCAAGGTGGACTGCCGGACCTCAATGAGCTCCTGAGCAGAGAATTTTAGCAGCAGACTCTGGATGCATCCTTGACTCACTGCTGCGTCAGACTGGGATTCAAATTGGAAGAACACAACAAAAAAGTATGAGGGTGTCATTATGATAGTTATGATAGAACTAACAACAGGTCAGGAGGGGAACGCCCTCTGTAAAACAACAAAGAGTACGACAGAAATTCTTTGTTTGATGTAAAGGCATAACTCACACTGTTGAGATCGTTTGTGATGGCGAGGGAGTCCGTTGGCAGCGAGAGACTCAGATCGGATAGATATGCCAGGACCCTCTTCTCCAGTTCGGGGTCTGGAGGCTTTTCAGTCTCCTCCTGTGCAGGGAACTGGAGCGACGGAGCTGGACTGTCACTCCTGGCTACGGCCCCGTCTGTGCTGCCTCCACCATCTGACCAAGAGGAGATAAATTAAGGTGAGAGCCACTTTTGAAGCCTTCATTTGGGAAACGCTCCTGATCCGAGATGGAAAGACAACCCAGTCAAAGCGTCAAGCTCAGTAGCTCTCAGATCAGAGTCTCAGTTGGACATATGTGAAATCATAGTATCAAAGTAAGCAGCGTTCACACAGCAAATATTAACAGTAAGAACAGTAGAAAAATGATCTCTCCTCCGGGTTACTCCCAATCTATACCATATTTTTTATTGTATTAGAAGTACTTCTATACTTCAACCATCTCACCTTACTATAACCTTTTTTTTCATCATCTAGTCTGTGATATTTTATCAATAGTTCTGTGATACTTTTTGATGCACACATGCTTCCTCAAAGTGGTCACGTTTGTTGTTGGCCTTTGACTTATCAACATCCATACACCCATTTACACCCATTATCTATACCACCTATCCACATCAGGGTCACGGTGGGACTGGAGCCTATCCCAGCGGTCATTGGGCGTAAGGCAGGGGACACCCTGTACAGGCAACAACTTAAGTCAAGGCAGATCTATATATCTATATAGTCCTATCGAATACTATGTTTTAAGGGGCCTTATAGGCCCACATAACAAATATGTTCCCCGATCCCAGCCTAAAACTCCCCAAAAAACCTTCACATAAAGGAAAAGGGTAAAGCTATTCAAAGAGAGATTCTCTCCCCCCAAACGGCCAGATGAAATATAGGGGCCGCGTGTGAGATCAATTAATTACATAGAGAGTCAGTAACAATGTAGGAAAATGAGATCAGATCAGGTTTAATAAAGTATCTTGAGTCCACAGAGATGTGGTCATAGAAACAGAGAGACAAATAACGCAATCACAAAGCTATTCACATCTATGGGCAATTCAGTTATTCCAATTCACCTCAGGTGCACGTCTTTGCGTTTTCCTTTGTTACCACACGTTACATATTGAACCTTGTAGAAATAAATAAATGTTTTTAAATATAATAAATACAATAATGTTTTGATTCCTGATTTAGTAGCACAGACTCTCGTTACACTCGTTATGTCAGGGTTATGAGTGACCCTGAAATTCACAGACTTATTCAAATATAAGAAAGCTAAAATAATTCGTGTGATTAATCTGCTGTGATCAAACTAATCTCTCATCCACAAATATAGAATATATCACGATACATATCACAAAGGACTTACCTCCTTTTCTGTGTTTTGTTTTGTGTGATTATGAACTCCTTTTATATTATAGGTGCTGATTGCTATGATTTACATGTCTTCAATTCACAAACTAAATGGGTATTTAACTACTTACACAAATATCAACAAAGACGACGAGAACAACAACAACCATGTCCAATAGGAGCCGAGCCGCCTGGAAACCAAGTTTTGGAGCCGCTGTATGAGCACTTACCCGCGGCCAGCTGTGCCGGGTCTTTCCGCCGCCGCTGTAGCCTCTCCCTCAGAGAGTCCAACTGCTTCTTGTGCGCCTGGATGTTGCTCCATGTGTCCGACATGGTGAGCTGAATTTACATGGACACAAACACCAACAGCAGTCACAGTTGGGCAAAACTTCACAGTCCGCCCGGAGATTAGCAACGAATGTATGGTGCGCCGCCAAAAAGCGTCCGGCCAGGATGATGAATGAACGTTTCCGAATGATGTGTAAATCGATAATCCTGGTTAAGTATAAAATTAAACATCATTTACACACTAGTCTACGAGCATATTTTATTTAAGTGGCCGAGAAAGACATTTTATAAGATGTAATGTAATGATGAAATCTTATGATGTTCGTTGAAGAAGAAAACAGCCGGAATTGTATTGAGTCGGGACCAACCCAACTTCCGCTCTCACTGAAATTAAATCAAGTCAGTTTCCACCTCGTAAAAATTGTGAGCACAACACTCATATCCGATGATAGAGATCTCAGCATACAAACATTAAATCCCTGAATATAACATTTATTTGGTAACTGTGTTGTATATAGCTCTCATCCAGCTGCAGCTTCTGTGAGCTGCTGCTCCTCCAACACAAAGATGGCGGAATTGGAGAAGAGCGGAGAGTGTGTGGAAGACAAAGATGACCTGCGACTTCTCAAGGTATCTCTGCCCGATAAAATCCACACACATATACTTATTATCGGAGAGCTTAGAGTCTCAGGGTTTCGCCAGTATCTTATGTAGCCCGTGTCCCGTATTTCGTCGTCACGCAAGCGAGTCGTTACTATAACAACTGAAAGTCGCTGTAATGATCACCGACCTTATTTAGAGTTTAGACCGCGTCTTTTATCCTGCTTCGATGCAAAACTACATCGCAACGCCCAACTAAATGTACAACAAGCAATAATTTGGCTCTTCCATCATCTTTCTCCCTCCTTCCGAGTCATTAGATTGTCTCGTCAACACATCAAGCCATCTCACGTTGTACCACCAATATAATCTGATAACCAAAATGTAACGTAGTATATTTTCCTATGGCCGCTCACCCTTCCGCTGCTCTTCTTCTTCTTCTTTTTTTGCAACACAGGAGCTTGTGGATGAACTTTACAACTTCAGAGACAATTATTTTGAGACCCATAGCGTGGAAGATGCTGAAATGAAAAAGAGTGATGTTGCACAGGAGATGGAAAAGACACTACAGAAGCTTCAGGAGAAGGAAGGTGGGTGTTGCAGCAGCTTTTGTGACCCAACCATGTGTGTAATTAAGTGTATGATTTCTACCTAATCATCTACAAAAATTTGTCTTTGTTCACGGATTTCCCACAGAACGCTATAAACACAAAGTAGAGTTTCTGCTGCAGAAAGGGAGGTGTCTGAATTTAGCGCCGGGGTTCAATGTCGTAGCAGAGGAGTGCCTTTCCCGGGCTGTGAAGCTGGAGCCCGACCTGGTCGAAGGCTGGAACACCTTAGGGGAGCAGTACTGGAAAAAAGGAGACCTGGTCGCTGCGAAGGAGTGTTTTACTGGAGCCTTACAGAAGGTAGAGCAAGATAAGGGAAAATGCCGTACTCCTTTTTAGCCACAAAATAAATCAGATCAGCTATGATCGTATTGAACCAGCTATTCATCTGCATCAAAAATATAAAATATGTGACTTAGCAGGCACTTTTTCCTGTAGAGCAAGAACAAAGTGTCTCTACGCAACCTGTCTATGGTGCTCAGGCAGCTGCCACCAGGGGACGGAAGCACACAGGTCAAGCAAGTGAAGGAGAGTGTGGACTTGGCCCGACAAGCTGTTCAGTTGGACCCCTCAGATGGGACCTCCTGGTGTGAGTGGAATTGAAGCTGTGATCCCTAGGACTTGGAGTATGTGATGATCATTAAAATGTTATTAAAATGATCGTAATCTGTTCTTTGTCTCTTTTGTTTCAGATATTCTGGGAAATGCCTACGTGTCTCTGTTTTTCACCAGTGGACAGAACCGAGAGTTGTCCCAACAGGCTCTTGGCTCCTATGCACAAGCTGTGAGTACACCAATAAAACCAAGAAAATGAACATGTTTACAAGCTAAAAATCAATCAACATTTATTGTACTTGTATCGTGAATCTCTCTCTTCTCTTTTGTAGGAGAAAGTTGACAGAGCTGCCTCATGTTACCCGGAGCTGCACTTCAACCGATCCACACTGTTCCAGTACGAGGAGATGTTCTCTTCTGCGCTCGTTGGCTACCGTCGAGCTTCGGTGCTCGACCCCAGCTGGAACGACCCCCAAGAGAGAGAGAAGCAGCTGTTGCAGTACTTAGGGAAAGTCACAGAGTTCATACAGAACAAAGTAAGAGATACTCTGTGGTGTGGCCTTGTCTTGCCTCCTTGCACTGCCATGTAGCACTGCCTCGAAGCAACTTGGTCCCTTGGACCGGAACCTGAGCCTTGTGGCACTTATTGTCGTTGTATTTACTGAATAGATCTTTGCTTGTTTTGTTATAATTCTCATCGGCACGTCGCTTTGGATAAAAGAGTCTGCTAAATACGAATTGTAATTGTAATTGTGGTGCGTTAAATGTCTCACGTTTCACCAGACGGTGGCAGCACAGTTCCTTGTTTCCCTTTAACTCTCACTGGGTGCTTCTCCTCAGGGGAAGGTGAAAGCACGTCGACTACGGATGATGCTTGCAAACCTCAGCACATCAGCACTGGGTCCTTGTTCCTCCCCCGAGTTCCGCTCCCCATCAGGCCGCGTGGGCAGTCTGGAGCCTCGAACGTTGTCCTCCCTCACACTCGGCGTCAATGTAGGGGTGGCCGCACTGGGCAAGGTGGTGTTCAGCCTGGCCTCTGAGGGTCGCATGGCTTTGTGAGTGAAATACATTTCACTGTTAGTAGAGTATTTAGTCTGACAATCTTTCACAGAAGTCATCATGGTTAGTACAATTTGTTACTTTGCCTCTTTTGTCTTTCTCCCAGTACGTTTGGCATGGTGGACGGTGAGGAGACGTGCATGGTGGTGATGGTGTACAACACAGCCGACAGTTGGGGCGTCCTAATAGGAGACACTGTAGTCATACCTGAGCCTCAGGTCAAACGACAGAACATAACACATAATGAGCAGGTTAGTGTCTTTTTATAACTCCTACTTTGATGAGAGCTTCAATATATTATATATATATATATATATGTATATATAGTTAGCTGAATTTTATGTTGTGTCTTTCCGACAGTCTTTTGACTTCAGAAGTATACGAGTGGACTCACCCCTGCTCCTCTTTGTCAACGGCAAGAAACAAAACATCAAAAGTCAGATCGCTGCTTCGATTACAACCTATACATCTCACAACGAATGAGCAGAGAAAGAAGTGAGAGGATGGAGAGATGGATGTTTGACAAGAGATCACAATTTGGGGCATGTCTAAAGACTGATTAGGTGTTGAAATTCCAAAGTTGTGCCTGTTTTGCATTGTTTTGTAAATATAAGTTTCATGTTACATTGCCTTTAGAGACATTTGTTTATAATTTATAATTGTTTTGTATGCGGTTGTGGTGGGAACATCATCGTGTAGTATTGTAGATGAATGAGAAAGCCAGTTGCTGTCAGGATTGTGACTTAAGTTTTGATAATGGTCTTAGCATCATGCCGTCGTGTCATTGCACTTCTCAATGTGGAGCTCGAGTTTTGAGGTCACCAGGGGTCCTTCAAGGAGTTCATGTGTCATTCAACACAATGTGAGAATGTTCAAAGAGTTTGTAAACACATTATCTTTATGGTTGTTCCTCAACTGGTTAAAACAATCTCTGCAAATGTGTTTACTTTACAGAAGTCAACCAATTAAAGTTTGGTTTGGTTGTTTGCCATGCACTTTTTATATACAATAACCATGTTTGGAATGCCTCTTCTATTCCGTCCACCATCGAACTTGACAGCAAATCATACCAATTAAGACCTAATATGGAATAAGCAAAGACAAATAACTTACTGTCTTACTCACAGATGACAGCACAGAGATAGTACACACAGTAGTTGGTGTCACAGATAATATTTCTATAAGACAGTAGGATATATTGAGAATTGTGGTTAGTGATTTGCCAACAATATACAATAAATTACTCTAAGTTGTAGTTCTGTCCAGATGATAGGCACAGAGCGGACATTGGAATGAACAATTGAAGGGGGTCTTATCAATACACATGGCCTTTTTTCTTGAAAGCGCCCATCTTATTATCAGGGCGCAGCTACATTGTTGACTTTACTGTCACATACAGAAGACAAGAAGACAATGTGTATTAAAGAACATATTTATCGTGGTTTGTTCGAATAAAATAGTTACTTTCTAAGTTATCTTTACCACAAATGCATTCCTAGGTATAGAACAAGAAAGAACACTACAGTTACACCATACTCACCATTTTAGAGCAATATAGACTCTAGACACTATTAGTCCCTACTGCCCAAAAACACATGCATAATATTACAGTAGTGCTACACAGCATGTCAGCATACTGTACATAGGATAGTAAAATGAAGATGTAAAGGTAATGTCCCCCAGTGATGATCAAACCTGAGCCTGTCTCAGTGCTTCTTGACAAAGGGCCTGACAGGGGAGCTGAACTGGAAGAAGGTCTTGGCCCCGTCAGCCTCCAGGCAGGAGAAGAATCGGCTGTCCCCCTCAGGACCCACGGACAGGAACTGAGGGCTTCTCTGTCGGAACACCCCTGGGTGTCACACAGAAGAGAGTCCTTTATTGTTAACTCTTTGAATTCGCTGACATAGACAATCTGCTCATTACTCCCAGTGTGTATTTTACTTGATGACCTCTTTTTCAGAAAACATCTTCTCCTTTTGTTCCTCTTTGTGCTTCTTGACAATTCTTACTTCCTTCTGCAGATCTACGCTCTCTCTCCGTCTCTCTCTAACGGCTCATTAATCACCGTGAGCACAACCTGACTACTGATTGAATTAAAAAAAACATTCCATTCTCTAGCAGTTTATGTCCACTAAAAATGTTTATGTATCCCCATTATGTCATAGCAGTGTCATCAACAAGTACACTTTTAATGCTGTTCATGTTTAATTCAGTGCCTTGCTCACTCACTGGTGTTGAAGTCAGGATGTCCCAGCTGTGGCTGCATGTCTCTGTTCCCCACACCCACCACCGTGTTACGTAGCCGCAGTGAGTCGTACAATCCCTGTAGTTTCTGATACTGCCTGTTCTTCTCCATCAACCTCTCCAACACCTCACTGTACTTCCTCTTGTACTCCTCCATCACCTGACGGAAACAGATTTTTTTGTAATAATGTAGATTTGTGATCTAGCCATTTACCACTTTTCCCAGAGGCTTTTTGCACAATTTTATCTGAGGTGTAATGTATACAAATATGACTCTGTTTCCTACCAAATCCTTTTTAGCTCTCAGGACAGTCAAGGATAAGGAGCTTGGGGGCTCATCATGATAATCTGTACTACCATAAAGTACCACATTTATGTAAATAACAATACATGTAACAGCATTATATGTCCTTTAAGATGTCAGCTGACTTTTGATAGTTTGTTCTCATTGATTGTAGTTATTGAGAGGTTACAGATTCTGGACTGTGAGCTGAGTGGTTGGCACTATAACTTGATATGATATATGATATGATATGATATGATATGATATGACATGATTCACACTAATTAAATTTGTGTCACTCATTCATAATCTGATAAATTTGTTTCATAGTCCAGGTCTAGATTCAAACATGAGGCCTAATGTGAACCTGCACATCAGTCTCATAGTTGTTGTTTACTTTCTTCAAGGAGGCAATCTCATCCCGCATGGCACTGAGCTCCAGTTCTCTGCTCTGGTTATGCTGGGTCAACACCTTCTCCATCTGCTTCACCTGTGCCTCGGCCCGTGATAGACTGTACTCTTGATAAATGCGCTCCTGATGGACCTGTACACACAGGGAGAGATAGGCTGGGTGTTACAGACAATTACAAGGAGAAACTGATGCAACACAGCCTGTTTATTCACAGACAGACACACACACACACACGTTTGACCTGATAGCTCCAGAAGGCCAGAGCACGGGCGCTAATGTCCAGAACTATGTCTGGTCTCAGACCTGCCAGCACCATAGCTTTGTACTCCTCGGGCGGGGACAGCTCTGTCCTCACGATGTCCAGCTTCCCGGACAGAGCAGAGGAGCAGGCCGGGCAGAGGACAGGGGACTGGCTGAACTCTCCAGATCCATGCTGATCACAAAACACGTGTGAGCAGGCCGTGACCCAGGCAAAACTGCTCAACTTGACACGACACTTTGGAAAGTTACACAGGAGGGCGTCATCACAGATAGACATGGCCATGACTGTGAAAAGTACAATTAGAGCTCAGTAAACAATGCAATAGCTCAGCCAAACTTAAATCTAAAAGAGATGCATGAAATAATTAAGCGATATAAACACAAAGAAACAGTATAAAACATTCTTTTGAATCTCTTTTAGCAGTCAGGGCTTTCACTATCACCTGGGTATCAAATGTAATGATTTACAGCCCCATTTACTGTGATTCAGGCATGCAAGAGCTCCAGGTGTATGATTAAGGTTTTTAAATTGTTATTATACTTGAGACAAACTCTTGCTACATTACAACTGCTCTAACTGTTTTCATTATATTGTTGAAATGTTTGACGTAGTGATATCGGTCAGATTTAGACAAGGGGGCTTCATTTTTCTTTACTTTTCATCTCTGCTAGCCATCCACATTGAAGAATTCCCCAAAATGAGAGTGCACAATATTTACATAATCATACCTTTTAAATTTACAATATTTCCAAAGATATTCACTAATATTCGCTAATTTTTCTTTGAAAAAAACAATGGTGATAGCTGCTAATAAATTCTCTTTCCCTAACATTATTCAATCATACTCAATAACTTTGCTAGCATGCTAGCGTTAGCCTGCTAATGATAGCATGAGCCTTGGAATAGCCTTTTGTTCACTCAGGCTAAACTAGCTACTTCTCTTTCCCTTTAACAGCTCATTTAAAAAATCTTCGCTACTTCCTATGAAATATCCAACAAAATGTTGAGAGACAAAAAGAAAGATTAAATTTACCAGGATAACATGAAATGAAGACAATTTAAAGTTACTGCCGAGGGAATCTTAAATCAGCAGGTGATGCAATGTCCCCAATCATGACTCAGCCAATCAAAGCAACGCTGTCACCTGATCAAAACTAAAACTATAACCTCATTTCAAAACACCAAACACAAAATAAACAGAAGCACAAGTAAAAACAGAAACAACTTTTATGAAAAAATATAACACGTAGTCTTTATGAACTAATTTACATCCACATGTTGACAGCTTGTAACATTAACATGTTGTAAAAAAAGACGGTGAACATTTTACCTTAAGGTTGAGGATTGTTGCAATAAATATTTGTATTAGAGACAATATCAACCAGCACTGGAGAAAGTCTGATCAACACTTTAAAACAAAATTTGAAGGTTTTACGTTTCTTCCGGTATCAAACAGTGTTTCTCAAACTGTGCTACAAGTTCCACCTGTTGTACACCAAATGACTGTCTGTGGATTATCACAATTGAAAGCCACGGAAACGTAGCTATTGTAGTAAGTTATTAATTTCTGTTTTATGAAGAAAAAGTGCAATTGATAATTGCATTTTGTTGAAAATAAAAGGTTTACTTTGCTCACAAGTGGTATTTGTTGAAAAAAAAAATGGGAATGGCTGCTTCAAATAATTCTAAATTCTGAATAAATGCTGATGTTTTTGCTTTGGTGTTGTTGCTCTCCATGTTTGTTTCCTCCTTACTGTACGGCAGGTTTCTTATTGTGCTGAAGAGGCCGTGCACAGATTTGGCTGCTATCAACAACAAAGAGTAGTGAAGTCATTCTTCGGGCTACGGGGCATTTATTTCCTTCAAACTGAACAATAACACATGCGTTGAATGGACATATAATGTGAGACACCTACTTAAATATGGTCTCACCCAACTCCTGCACCTCCTCCCACTCTCCCTCTCTCCCTCTCTCTCTCTCTCTCTCTCTCCCTCTTTTATCCATTTCTCCACGTGGTACAGGAGTGAAGGCGGGGGGTGAAAGAGGGGCATTGTGCTGTGCTGCAGTGGATCCGGGGGTTCATAGTGAGAGAGGGGAGATGCTCACTCAACTGTGTCCAGCACGCCATTGTCAAAGATTCCCATCTATTCTCTGCCTTTTAAATAGAGCTCCAGTGTAAGATGC
>OMNV01029229.1:20550-31966 GCA_900303265.1 Brotula barbata | reverse complement strand
CCATAAAAGTGAGTCGTAAAAACACAGGCCATATTTTTAACACCCACTCGGTGACCTATCATCCTCCAATCCCATTAAAGTGGAACGCTGATATTTTCCAGGTAAACAAAGCAGGAAATCTCAACGCTCTTTGTCTCAGTCAGGGCAGGACGGCGAAAACGTTCCATCATTCACTTTTACAAAACGTGCATAGCGCCCCCTGGCGAGTGCTGTGTTCTCACATTGCACTCTGTTATCCACTTAGCCCGCTGTAAAAAGTGGGTCTAGGTTTTCAGCACAAAGAATTGTTTTGGATTCTTTGGTAAGTGGATGATGCACGACTCTCTACCGGAGTTCCACCGTCCCGGCGTTAGCCATGTTGTCACCACCCCGTCCCTGTGCCTGTCCCCGTCCCTGTCCTCATCCCTGCCATCCCTGTCCCATCTCATCAGCCAGCACCATCCTGCACTGCTTTGGACAGCATGACGGCCACACGAGAGCAGCGTCAGCAACGAGCAGAATGCGCTTCTTCTCAGCGGCTGCTGCTGCTCTCCGTGTTTTGTCGTCATCCGTGTTTGGGTCCCTGTTGCTGCCTTGTTTCACCACACCAACGCCCTGCCTTGCCGCCTCCCCCCAGCAGCCTTTATTACCGAGCCATTATGTGACTTGTTGTCTTTAGCAAAACCTGTTTGTTACCATAAGATTTCTTTGTTCCTGTGATGGTTAATGTATTCACCAGAAGGAAAAAGGAGAGGAGCGGATGAAGACGATGCATGTAGTGATGAAAGCTATAGTTATTATAGTACAGTATAAAGACAGTATATATCCATTCTTGTAGTAATGACAGATGACAGTCTGCTTGTTTCCCTCCAGTGTAGCAGAGTCAAAGTCAAATCATTTCATTTAAACTCAGAGTTTTTATCTTGTATTATTGTTTTATTATTTATATGATTATTGTATTCATATAAAGACAATTTTAAGGGAAGTTAAAAATCGGCAATGGTTACTATGATGGGTTTGAGGATTTTTTATATGCCTTTTCTACTTAGTATACTCAATTTTGATGAGATGTTTCGATTGTGAAAAGGCTTTTAACTAATCTTGAACCCTTTGCCTGAAAGTGGACTTGACTACCAATTAATTTACCAGTGTTAAAGTGGTTAAGAATCCCAAATCCCTTTTTCCATAATATGGCAGGTGCCAAGTATGAATCCTTCAAGTTTTAGATAAGGTGTATCATTGTTGACTCGTGTTTAATTCATTTCTCGTTTTGCTGACAGTAGATAATAGTGGAATGATGTCACAGTGAAGTTTGTTGCATTGCGTTTGGTCACGTGCATGTTTTGCTCCTCCATCAGAGCATGAGGCATGGATACACCCTCCCCCCACGTGAATCCCTATGTGAACGTGTTGATATATTACAGGGTCTTGACAGCTCTTTGCCTGTTTATATTGACCGATTAATATGAACGCTCAAAAGTTCAAATGACGACAAAAGACAAACGAATTGAAAGCGTATCATTCATTTCTTGTCTGGTATTCTTTGTGGAGGCCTGTGAGCAGAAAGCAGGGAGGAGCTGTCAAGATGGGTCTCTGCTGTGTGATGCTGGTTGCTGATAATTGTTCCTTTGTCTTCAGGTCGTTCCCCTCCTGGTCTTGCCAAGACCCCACTGTCAGCCCTGGGTTTGAAGCCCCACAATCCAGCAGAAATCCTCCTCAATCAAACAGGCTCAGGTTGGTTCAGACTACTCAGTGTATTAAAGTCAGTCCCACTGGCAGCTCATTGGGCACAGAAGAGATGATTTCTTGGTGTTTTGTAGGCAAAATACTTCAGTTTCAGTGGAAGCTGATGAACTGTTCATGTTAATCCGGTCATAGTTTGTCTGTGTACCTTCCATTTGTTGTAAGTATTTGACATACAAACACAGAATCAGAAATTCTATGAACGGAAGGTACACAGATCGGCCAGATTAGTGCTTAGATCCAGTTCCAGGTAAAGGAATTCATTCATAATATTGGAATTTGTTATCACTCAAACTGATTGAACGGACTTTAATACAACAACTGAAAACTGGAAGTATTTAGTCATTTGCTATGTTTAAAATCTAGATGTGGTTCAAGTAGTAAACTCAGGCTGTAACGTTTACAGTGTCATAAAATATACAGTTAAACATTAAAATATACAACTTCACGGTTTCATACTGACCTCATGAGAGTCGGTGGAGCCTTTGAGACGTCGTACAGCGCGGGAAATAGACGTTCTCTGTCCAACTCCTTTACTGTCTTCTTCATGCTCTTGTCTGGATTTTCTCCATTGATGCTGCACAGATGATGAAAGCAGCGAGTGCGAGGAAGGTAAGAGTGTTGCTGTGAAGCCACAGATAGTCATCAGAGTTCTTCATCACTGATATAATCCATCCTCATGTCACGTGTGGCCACAGCACTCAAAGCCTCCATTTCACTCAGCTGTGAAAAACCTGAAGCATTTGGATGTTTCAGCAGACCTGTCTGTGTGTGGGCACATTTAGGCACCTTCAATTCACCGCAGCCCGAGTCTACCAGTTCAGAATAATTCTACTTCCTCCAAGCATTCACCCAAAAAAATATATCATGTTTTGCTCAAATTCCAAATGTTGCAGTTGTACCATTTACGCCTATGACTCCCCTGACACCTGTTTTCATAGTTATCTTTTTTCTAGTCCGTATGATGATGCTACAGATGGTTGATGGTTTATCTCTTCAATGTGTCTGTGAATGTAAAGGCTTATTGTTTTTAGTTTGTATTGTCCACCACCATCTCAGTTCAATATTCAGGTTTTTTATAACAGATAGATAGTTTAAACTTAGATTTTCTCCCATGCTGTGGACTAAAGTGTACAGAATTTACAGCAATTCATGCATATGAGCTACTAAATATTCATCCAAAATACACAAGAAAATTAAAAGTTAAATGGTGACTTTGGATTTCCAACTGGATTTTTTTTTTTTTTTTTTATGAAAAAAAAACATGCCGGAAAAATCGAATCTCATTTTAAAAACTTTTCTCTCACTCACAGCACCACGGAGCTACGTGGAGTCTGTGGCCAGGTCAGCCGCCACCGGTGGAGAGCCGCCCTCGTCCCCTCGGAGCCTGAGCCCGCCAGGAGAAACCGCGGTCCAGCAGAGGAGTCCCAGTCCCTCGTCCAGCGTCCTGAACCCTCCTTTGTCCAGCAGCAGCCCCATCCAGAGCTCAGTGGAGTGAGTTGCTTTTCTGTTCAGGACCAGACGACAAAACTGAATTCACACGTTGAACATTTTGTAAATGAAAGGATGTTGATGGGGACCTAAATGTTGACCTTTACCCTTTCATTTTTAGTGACCAGCCCCTTGCAGAGAGCAACGTAAGCACTCCGTCCCAACCCACTACTGATTCTGGGTTCCGCTCCCAGGCCACAGAGAGTGCCTACCCCACACCCACCCCGACCTATCAGACCCTGAATACTCCCACCTCTTTCTACCTGGATTCCCCCTCTCCACCTCACCCCTCTTCCTACCTTGGCGCTACAGCCCCCAATCTCAGCTCTGTTGACCCCAACGCCCTTATGAGCAGTGCCTCAGATCTCAGCCCACTCTCCTCAGAACCCTCTCAAATCACACTCAGCCATGCAGGTCCCCAAACACAGCACTGGACAAACATCCCTGCTTCCGGTTACAATCCAGTCCTTCAGTGGTCCTCGAGTGCTAATCAGGATGGTTCCAACGTGTCTCAGCACACGTTACCGCCAGCTAATGGCTTTGAGGTGGCTATGCCAGGTCTGGGTGGGAGTCCCGTCCTCGGTCGGCAGCTGTCGCAGGGAGTTCAAAGAAGCCCAGTACTCAGCAGACAGGCCTCACTGGGACAGGGGTCTCAGCGGAGTCCAGTACTCAGCAGACAGGGATCCCTGGGCCAACCCTTGCAGGGCAGCCCTATGCTCAGCCGACAGAGTCCGGTGTTGGGTCCTCACCCATCCATATTGCAGATGTCACAGAGAAGTCCCAGTTTGGATCGTCATCCCATGCACAGCGGTTACACCACCCCAGATGAGAGGCATGGGAACCTGTCACGTCAGAGCAGCTCCTCGGGCTACCAGGGACCCCCCACCCCCTCCTTCCCCATTTCGCCTGCATGTTACCAGGAAGGTGCGATGGGCGTAGTCTTTCGCCAGGAAAGCCCCGCCCCGGGTGTTCAGCCCCAGCTTCCCGAGAAGAGGCGTATGTCAAGCGGCGACAGGCAGAACGGAGCGATGTCCTATGGGACACTGAATGGGAAGATAATGTCCCCTCTGTCCGGTGGAGGAAGTAATCCCAGCTACTTCCACACTCTCTCCGACTTTTCCAGGTTCAATATGCCCGGTAAGGATATACTCCCCTGTCCACTTTTGTACTTTTGTGCTATTTGACAGTACACTGGTGCAGTTTGATGTGTACTGTACATTCACAATGAAATACTTCTTGTTTCTGTCACAGATGGAAGTCCTGAGAGCAGGCTGAACGTCAAGTTTGTTCAAGACACGTCCAAGTTCTGGTACAAGCCAGACATATCCAGAGATCAAGGTACGCCAAATCACAGTGAACAAACACACACACGGGCTTAAGCACGCTTTAACGTCTTCATGCATCTATATTCATGCACACACTGAGTAATAATTACAGATGAAGACATGCAAACACACACATATACAAAGACACACATTCAATACCTGTGTGTTCAGTTGTGAGGTCAGTGGATTCTGGCTATACCATCTGCTCTAGATTATGGGCTGTATTGGATTATATCATGTTAAACACAAGCACATGCTCAACAGCGATGACATCACACACACCTACACACACACACACACACACACACACACATGGAGTTTATACATAGTGCAGTCCCAGAAGGAAAGCCACACCATGTGTAGAGAATTAAGAAACATCTGCAAGTGTTGCTCTTCTCCTTCATCTTCCTTCCTTAAACTGTCACATGCGGACAAGCCGAGGCCTTGAACTGGGTGGTGTAGTAAAGGATCTCAAACGATTTTCCTTCAACCACACAATGGCTGAAGTGGTTGCGATGAAATATGGCATGACAACATGTTTTTAAACGAAGGGTCAGGACTCGTAAAAAGGTTGGGAGCCTGTTTCCTGCAGGTCCCACTGGAATGAGTGTAGGAGCCTGCACACGGGTCACTGGGTTCAAGGCTGCACAAGTGTTACATTTCAAAAAAAAACCAAGATCACCAAACAATTAACGTCTCATTGTCCATGCCAAGTAAGTGGATTATTCAAACCCCTACTGAGTGCCCACTCTGTTACAGCGATTAGCCTGCTGAGAGAAAGGGAACCTGGAGCCTTTGTAATCCGGGACAGTCACTCCTTCAGGGGGGCTTACGGCTTGGCTATGAAAGTGGCGTCTCCACCGCCAACGGTGCACCAGAATAAAAAAGGTAAGGGGCTGCATGATGAGTTTCACTAGAGAGTTTTAAGGCATCTATCTATCTATCTATCTATTGGGACAATATCTAAAATGTAAATGTTGACCAAAAAGTGTCAGACATTGTCAAGTGTCAAGTTGTTTTGTTTTACCTTTGCTTAGTGTGCAGACAAGAGTTACTGAATGCCTTAATACTAGAAACATGAGGTGATGTCTACACTCAGGATGACCAGCTGTCTATGAGTAACTTCTTACAGAGGACATCTCACCGTCTTCGCTGTTTGCAGGTGACATCACCAACGAGCTGGTGAGGCACTTCCTGATCGAGAGCAGCCCCAAAGGAGTGAAACTAAAGGGTTGTCCCAATGAGCCCTATTTTGGTGAGTGAACGCACGCCAACGCACGCCAACGCACACACACACACTGAGCGCTGAGTAAGCAGTAAAGTCTGAATAGAAAGCAGTAAACATCCAAAGAGACAAACGTCAAACTTGTCCCAAACGACGGAGGTTTGTTTCTGTTTCTACTTATAGATACAAATTTGGATCTTGACCATAGATAGTAATGATTCAGATCAGGGTGGTCACCTGTTTAAAGAGATAGTTGACATCTTCTTACTGCTTAATTCATTGTAAGTATACATTACATTTAATTACAATAAATTATAGCCAAAAAGTACTACAACTTCCAAATGTACCCACTAGATTGTGCTGTGATTTCAGTAATTTATAGCAATTCTGACATTTTAATATTATAAACAACAAGTGATTCATCTTGTGGACACCAGTAGAATGCTCCGGACTCCTGGTAAAACTTCATATGGGCCCCGGGATGATATGAGCTCACCCTCAGTGCACACACACAGACATATTCTCCAACAATGTGAATCCGTTTCAGTGAATATGTGTTTGTTTCTGACATTCATCCTATTTTTTGACAGGCTGTCTGTCTGCCTTGGTATACCAACATGCCATCACTCCACTGGCTCTGCCCTGTAAACTACTCATCCCTACCACAGGTCTGTGTGAGGAGGGGTCTTAAAGAGACACTATCTCAAACAGTCTGTAATAAGTGAAAATAAGACTACGGGAACCTTAATATGTCAGATTACACTGTAGTATAAAATGTCTTCACTGAATAAAATGAGCAAATGATCACCTCCGCCTCTTTTGCAGATCTCATTGAAGAGGCCCCGGAGGTTGCAACAACAAATCCACTCGCCGAGCAACTCAAACAAGGAGCAGGTAAAACATCAATTCATTCTCACTGTAAAATCAAAGTCACCTCCTGAGCTGTTTTCAGTGATAAATTTCAGATTCAAAGCTGCTGTGGTGCTGAGCATTTCAGCATCATACACTTGAATACATAAATGAACTGTAATGATAATAAACGATGTCTTCTCCATCATCCTATTTACTCGTCCTGATAACATGGCGTCCTTGTTATCCCAGTGCAGAGTGCGGTTGCTGACAACCATGGTAAATCCTGTGCAACGTTATTTGGAAATCTTACCTCTGGAATGTGCATCCCATACAGCTTGTTGTGTTGTCGCGTGTGTCTGAGCGTTGGCTCCCACACAGACATTTATTTAACGGCCATGCGTAACAGAATTCCTCTGGATTTGCCTTACTTCGATATGTCTTCCTAACATGTCCCTTCAGCCTTTTGTCCATAACAGGTGAATGTTTCATGTGGAATGAATTTGGATGGATTTTTTTCTACCAAAAGCATGGAATACAATTCGATTCAATTTTTGCATGAAGAGGTTTTGCTAATAACGTTTGGAGGACGATAAAGTGAAAAAGTGACCATGTCCTCACCGCATTCTGAAATGTACAGTCTTGCGATCCTCTTGTCTGATCACACTATTTGTTCTCCTCCTAGCCTGCAACGTGCTGTACATCAATTCAGTGGAAATGGAGTCTTTGACGGGCCCTCAGGCCGTTGCTAAGGCCATATCTGAGACACTGGCCGCCTCTTCTCCACCCACTGCCACCATCGTGCACTTCAAGGTGTCTTCGCAAGGCATCACGCTGACCGACAACCAGAGGAAGTAAGTCTGTGTCGCACGCAAAGCTGAGCAACGCGTTTGGGTTTTTAAGTCAAACGACATTCCACGATGTCTGCAGATTCATTCATTAATGAACATGACGGGGCAGTAAGACATGATAACACGGCTGGGATCAGGAGATCAGGGTCTGGGTCTCTGCTTTTCATGAGTCAAATCCCTGCTACCATAAAACAAAACAAAAGTTACACTTAACTCTTCGTATAATCACCCACCAGGTACACAACAATATTTTCGATGAGCCGTACTTCGAGAACCTGCATCGTCAGCATTCACACCAACAAATGATGTCCCTGCTACTCTTTTAACTCCTGATTTACTTCTTTTTAGGCTTTTCTTCCGCCGCCACTACCCTAACAACACTGTCACGTTCTGTGATATTGACCCTCAGGACAGAAAGTGAGTGTTTGAACATAAAATACGCAAGATCGTAAAACATATATTTGTATCCATTGTGGGTCAATAGTAAACCCTCTTTCCTCCAGATTTCATTGTTTAATCTTGCTTGTACTGATAGTACTGTTGCAGCTGATTAAAAGACTGAGGCAGTGATTTGGTATTTGGGGAATTAAAGAGTTCAGTTCTCTTCGAAGTGCTATGAAACTCACATTGTCACGGGTTTGTCTCATGATTTTTCAATCTTTCCAACCTTTACAGATGGAACAAGCCGGAGGGAGGCACAGCCAAGTAAGTAAACCTTCTAATACTGTTTGATATGTTTTGCGTATTTGGAGTTTTGCTTCAAATTCTTCATTAGTCCCGATTCAAATAAGAAAACCACGTACTCAATGGAACCCAAGGACCTGATCACCAAATGTATGTATCTTTACGTTCATCATCGCAGGTTGTTTGGATTTGTGGCTCGTAAGCAAGGAAGCACAACGGACAACGTCAGCCACCTCTTCGCTGAGATGGATCCTGGCCAGCCTGCCAGCGCGATCGTCAACTTTGTCTCGAAGATGATTTCCTCTCAGAAACGATGAGAAATGTCAGCGAACCCTGGCACTTTTTTTTTATCCCGTTGGTTTATTTCTTTCCTTTCAACCATAGACACTTTCTGTTTCGGACAATTTTGCATTCATTTCACGTGTCACCTTATTTTTCCTGCTCTTTTACGGCAAAGCGAGTGTGTGTGTGTGTGTGTGTGTGTGTGTGTGTCTGTGTGAAAGATAAATGTGAGCAAGTGTATTTGTCTGCGGCACGCATGCATGTGCTTTTCTTCTTGGACGGACTCCAGAATGGACCAGAGGAAGTGCAGAATGGGGCGTGGCTGTGTCTGTGACAATGGGAAGGGAGGCGACTTTGGCCTCCCTGGCAGGGTATCACGTGAACAGGAAGGGGGAATGATGTGTGAGCAAATGTTATTTTTAGCAATTGTTTTATTTTTATTTTTTTAAAGAAGAAGTCAAGTTGTGCGACGTAAAGGTGGATTGTAAATCTATCAGGCTTTCGACTGGCAAACCAAAGATTAAAAAAAGTAGTCAGGGCGTGTATAGTGTGCCACTGTTAGAGGGTCGGAAGTGTTCTTTTGTAAAACAAATATGGCTGCTTAATTGAAAAAAAATGTTTTCTTTCTGTATGTACTGATACTGTAGGTCAACTCCATTATTAAAAATGTGCACCTCTGCCATTTTGCAAATAATGTTTTATGTCATTTGGGCAACTGGCAAGGTCTGTGTAAATACTATAGATTGCTTTATGAGTAGGACAATTAGATAACATTTGGTGCCTGACTTTCTTTTGTAATGCAACGCTTTTTTAAGAAAAAAGAAAGCTTAAAAAAATCATCCCGGCTGTATTTAATATGCAAATAGTCAAAATATGGCAGGTCCTTCATGATCAGTGTACTAGTGTTGCTGAAGATGTACCAGATATTAAATTCTACAGTGCAGCTAAAGTTGGACAAAATCAGCTAAATAGGACTTTTTGTGCATTGCAATATCGACTTAGATAAACTGTTAAGAATCGTTACATTCACAAACCCACTTTTGATTGTTTTTGTCATTCGAGCAATGAGTCGATGAGAGGATTAGCCTGATATCTGCCACTATTCTCTGTCCAGTCAGCAAAGCACATAGCCGCACTAGTTCACACGTTATTATGCAGCAAAACAGCATATGAGCAGAATATTCGTAGAGGAGTTAGTGTCTTACTGTCCTGTTCTCTAATTTCACGTTCAAAGCTCTGTGTGTCAGCTGGCCAAAACTGTTAACACTCACCCTACCGAAAAGTAAGCTATTCATATAAATACACATATATAGATATATTATATGTAACTTCCAAAAAGTGACTTAAGATATTTATTTTTTATGCTTTGTTGCTCTATGTTATCTTGTATACGTGTATTATATAGTATACATAGTATACGTCAAGATGACTGAAAACAAGAAGAAACTGCTCTATATTTTGGCTGAAGTCACAAGACATTGAAGTGTGTTGAAATATACAGCGTAAGATGTAAAGTGTGTGCATTTTAAAGTGTATCACTGTTGGTTTTGAATGTTTTTCACAGCATTACTTATTTTAACATTTCTTACTTAGCATCAAATATGCTTCTTGGGGAGGCTTTTTGGAAGAGAGAAAACGGTGTGTATGAATGTTTGTTACAAAAATCCAAGTTATCTTTCATGTATTGTCCAAGCTTAGCACTTAAAAACATTTTTTTTTTGTTTATAACTATTAAATGTCCATGTGTTTCCATGTGTCAAAATAGAAGCCGTAGACCAGGTTTGCAGGCAGATGTACTTGTTCTTCATTTCATTTGCCATCTGCTGCCCTCGTGTGGTGTATCAAATCATTACAAGTAACACACTTCTGCGATACAGTGTTTTAGCTGTGATTATGGCGAGTCAAAGGTAAATATTTGAATTGAAATAACGCAGCCATTCAAAATTCTGATTCCTGATACACCAAGATTGGTTGACAGCAGGACAAAACCTCAAATTCGACTTAATCAAGAATGAAAAACACAGCACTTAAAAGGGCTTTTATATTTGACTACAATGTCCCATTATTTATTAAGAAGAACCTGCATGTTCAGGTCAAGTTGTGTTATTTTACGTCTGACTAATCTGCTGATGAAACCCGCCCACTAAAGCCCACTAAAGCCCACTCTACAACTTTCTTCATTTTGACTTGGCTTATGGAATGAAAGAAGCAACGGTTGCTTGTTGTAAAGAGAATATCCTCCACCACAAACTGAATCTAAGACATATGATTTGCCAAGATGGAAACTCCGGTTGTGTCTGCGCCCTTTGACAGATCACTCTGGATTATACTATGTGTGCGTGAATGAGCTACATTTCCTGTACAGAGCTTCGTCCTTTTTGGTTTGATTCATTGTATGGCTTTTACTATTTCTGATGAAAAAGAAAACATTAAAATGGCAGTACAAATCAAAAAATGAACACATACAAGCGTAACTAGTGTTTCTTTTTCTCCTGTCCTTTGCCTGAACCATTAAAGGTCTGTGTATAGGCGTGCAGCTGATTTGAAAGACAGCCGAAGTTATACAAGAACAGTATTTTATAATTGGAAGTTACTCATCCTTGATCATTTGTACAACCTGAGGTATCAAAATAAAGGATAACAATTTATAAAAAAATATCAAAATACATTTTGAGCAACCACAAAATCTTGATCTTAGAAGAAATGCACCGTTTGTGTTTTTTTAACCAAATGTTTATCGTGTTTCTATCATTGATTCACATTTATTCAGTGACTTACAACATTACAACATTAGCAACAACATTAGCTGTTGACAAGCTATCTAACACTACCCTCCAATATCAAATGAAACAATTTCAGGACAAATCAAATGTCCATTGTTCATTAGATTAACATTTCTTGGTGAACTGTTGCATAAAACAAATGCAATAAAATAAATAAATTTTATTTGTCAATAAATTTGATACAATTTCCAACCTGCAGGTGAC
>OMNV01029229.1:5949-20277 GCA_900303265.1 Brotula barbata | reverse complement strand
ACGGACGCCCAATCCCGCGCGCCTTTGCGTAATAATCGCGCGACTGTGATTAGCCTCTGTTTGCCAGTCTGACGCAACACCTCAACACCTCAGCACGGGCTCAGGTAAAACAGCTGTTTAAAACGAAGAAAAATGCTTGAAAACTTTTCTTAGGTACACTCGCAGCTTTTTCAAACATTTCAAAGAGTTCCACGGGCAGTGTAACGTCCAACTCAAACACACACACCGTGATGTTAAAACTGAGGTCAAGTGGGCGTGTCCCTGTGGGCTACTCTCTATTAAGCTAACACTACTCAAACCATATGACCTGTGACCCCTCTGAACTGTCCTGTCACCTTTCTACATTTTTAGCTACTGTATTTCACATCATCACAGCCACTTAGTTTAGAACTGAACAGAGGTGGATAAAGTACCTCATAATTATACTTGAGTGAAAGTACAAATATTTAAAAATGATTTGACTACTAAGTAAAAATGAATGAAAGAAAACTGTAACAATAATTTGTTGTCTGCTGATGTTAATTTGACATAAGTGGCACAATAATTTTTGAGTAATAACTACCATAAATTAAGTAAATGGACTCTGTGGGTCCTCTGTGTCATTGTACCAGGTGATTGTTGTCAGATTAACAAAATTATAATAGCAAAAAAAAAAAAAAAATGTATTTTAGAATTTGTGTCATAACCAATAACCAACAGAACCCACAAACCTGTTGGCAAAAATAGTGAAGTAAGTCGAAGATGATCTGGTTACCTGATGATTTTCATGTCACCAGTATTGACCTACTGCTAATTTCTTTCAGGACAAAAACCGACAACAACCTCACTGAAGGACATCGCGTGGCTCCATTGTGGATTTAACGAGCACAAAGAGGAAAAAGCACCATGAATCAGAAACTAAGCTTGTCGGGAAATGTGAATATAGCTGAAGGAGGGTATCCCCCCCCTGCTGGGCAAAAGGTGGGGACATCCTGGACAGGTCTATCACAGAGCTGAAACATAGAGATAGACAACTCAATCACACCCATCACCTATGCTCCATTTTGATACCATTCACCTAAGCTGCATGTCTGTGGAGTTGGAAGGAGACCAGTGCGACCGTAGGGAACGCACACAGAAAGGACTCGCAAACTCCAGGGTCAGCCCGGGGCTCGAATACAGGACCTTCATGATGTGAGGCAACAGCAAGCCACCATGTCGCCCCAAGTTTGTGAACCAAGAACGTGAATTCATCAGGCTCGTCCGTCTCCAGAAGGACCTGATACGAACCGTCACACCACAAGAACCAGGTAGGGAATCCAGTTTTTTTTATTGTTTTGTTCTTGTTTATTGCTCACTACATAGTGCTACTTTTGTCTGATTTTAAGCTCCTAATTGTTTTGCCTGTTGGGAGAAAGTTGTTCATGCTTGTAATGTCTTGACTTCAAGGCACGTATCATATGTGCCAGTCCATGGGTCTTGTACAAAATTTGAGAGTTGCCGGCTTGTTTTTGTGAGGTGTTGTTGGTCTGGTGACTCGGCAAATCAATTTAATTTGAGTTGAAATGCATTGTAGCCAACATTATGTACCTACATGCTTTGTTGGAACTCTGTTGCTTGAGAATGTTGTGTTGCGTGCTACTAGGTATGTACGATTGCAAGGTAAACTGATGTGTCCCAGGGAGCATTACTTGTAAGCCTGCCTTAAGTCCCTTATTGACACTTTGATGAAAGCCAAACAGCTGGATCATGAACCACTATCTGCTTATGTCTGAGAGGCTTTGATCCGTTTCATCTTTAGGGAAGGTTTGATTTACCCAAAATATCACCCCAAAAACCCCCACACCACAGCTCATACTAACAAAAGGAACACGGCTGCCCAGCCAAGTGTAACTTAGCCAGCATCAACCACACACATCCACGCTCTCACTTGGACACCTCCACTTGGTTTATACTTTCCCTCAGTACACAACATGGAGACAACACAGATGTGGTGATCTAGCAACCCATTGCACACCACTCAGGAATCTCTACGTATTTTGCATCTTTGCGTGCAACACCTGCATGAAGCGATAGCCTTTGCACTGTTTTTACATGACTTCTACAGTCTTGTTCTATTTATATTTTCCCTCATTTTGTACATTATATTTTAATATTGTAGTATGTGTACTGGTTCCTGTTTGCTGACAAATCAAATAGTCTTGAATCTTGAGCACAGCTTACAGGTATTGTAGATACAAACTTTGCTGTGTCTGCAATTATAGGCCTTGACCACTTGATGCCAGTGTTTCCTTTGGAGACGACCAAAGGATGACTTGTATTACTGTAGTTAAGATGGCTCTGGCTTACTCTTCGCTATTTTAGCTAATATGCTCAGTGTTTGAATGCTGTGTCACTTTGATATTGTACATGTGAGTTGAAACAAGCATTTTTAACTTGGATTTGAGATTTATATTAGTTAAAATTATTGGCACGTTTCTTGTAAATTCAGGCAGACGTGTCATATTTGTCTTTCTGAATAATGCCTACCCCAGAGATTCAAAAAGTAAATTGCACATTCATCAATCTACGTTAAACATTCGTTTGGAAACAGAAAAAAAAAAATACCATCTCCCATTCATGGGAAAATCTACCAACCCCATGGAAGTATGACCTGTGTAAAGTGTCCTGGTAGGCGGATTACTATCTTTTCTTCTCCCTCACACCATTGAATAGAGCTGTGACTCTGGAACATGGCAATTTGTTCTCCACAGGGGGTCCAAATGACAAGATGGAGGGAATTAGATAATAAGTTTGGGGGACCGTGCGGAGGGATGACAGGGAGATAACTCTTTTAATCTAAGTGGGCTTTTGTGTTGTGGGAGAGAAAATCTCAAAATCAATATTTTGTCTGCTTGGCAAAGCACCATAATCAGACCAGAGCAACAGGTGTCCTGTTTCCTGCTAAAGCCTGTTGCCCATCCTCACACATGGTAACATGTCACCATTTGGAGTAAGAAAAGGAGTTCAGCCTCCTACCTCCAATTGGAAACATACAGAAGCCAGTTTACACTTTGCCAGATGGAGTGTTAGCCTTCCAAACAAGTGAATGTACTGTATATACTGTACTGCTTTCATCCTATTCAGTTATATTGTAGAGAAATAATTACAGGAAAAATATTTAAAGTTCACTGGAAGTTTCAAAGCTCTGTAAAATGTGTTTTGTGTGTATGTGTGTGTGTAAGTGCGTGTGTGTGTGAGTCTTGACGTAGTAAGTGACAGTCCATCCTGTGACCGGTATGTGTGACTCACTCCTAATCCAAATGTTTCCATTTTGGTGCCTCAAAGGCAAAACCATCAGAATGCTGTCACCATCTGGACAGTAAGGGCCCTCCTGGGCTGCCCACTCCATGTCCCTGACTCAAAGACTCAAAGACTAAAAATACTTTCAGGATGTTATTGTAAAAACACTAATACATGCACTTCTGCCACATGTTGTTTCTTTCTGCTTCCCACAAATAAGGTGGCGGTATTGCTCAGGAACACATCATACAGTAGTAAAAGCTCAGTCACGCATTCTGTGAAAGATGAAAGTTCCTGCTGGATGTTAGGGAGATTATAAAGGATACAATTACTGTATGTACCTATAAATGCACTTAAGCTTTTGGGCAGTAAATGTTTCTCAGGAAGATGTCCATGAAAATTATATTCACATAGCTTCTCTTCAATAGTTTCTGTATTGGGACGGCATTGAAATCACAAAGGATGAGGGAGTTTTGCCCTCTGACTCACACGGTACATTTACTCAAATTTCTGTATGATATTTATGTGATATATATATATTAAACCTATGCAGCAGAATGGAATGAGATTTTTTGAGTTAATAAAACTGAAAGAACTCATCCTGAATTTCCTGGATGTTTATTTAGAAATGGTCTTCAGGAGTGGTCCCCTCATGCAAAACTCACCTGTTAGCGTCATTACGATGGCTTATATAATCAACTTGCATCTTCTGTGGCAAAAGTGCTTTCATTTGCTCTGCTCCTGCACTTAGCCCTGTCACTGCAAAATGACACATATGGCACGCAGTAGTTTTTTAGCCAGCTTCTCCTTGAAATCTCAGCCGAACAGACTTGAATTATTTCACAATATGAGAAGACTAGTGTGGAATTTTGTGGAATTTTCTCCAAGGTTGTGGCAGAAAAACAGACATCGTGGACACGAACAGCTCTACAATTACAGACTACCGCTTGTTATTTCCTCATGTAATTAATTTTCACTCACAATAATAATAAGATATACAAGGAAATTTTACCTATAACAATCTTTAACATATTTGCATCTTCCTGATCAACTGTTCAGAGGATTTAATGATGCACACTTGCTTTCATTGATTGACCTGCACCTGCTGAAAAATAAAGACAGCCTTTTGAAGAACAAAATAAATCCAGTGTAAGTTTGAGTTAACGGGAAGAACAATAGAGAATAGAGCAGGCACAAGCTGTTATTTAGGGATAATAAAACTTAAATGTTATGAATCTGTTGTGACTTAGTTTGCAGCCTCTCTGTTGTTGTCCGGTATGAATTTAAATATTCACCCATTCAGTCTGAGCCCTCACAGATTTTAGTGTATGTAGTATGCAGCTTTAGTATGTATCTGAACTGGTCTGTGTCAGGTTTGTGAGGGGGACAGACCTCAGACAGGATAGCAACAGGGTTCAGTTTCATGGAGTATTTGTTTCTGGATGGCTGTTCATGTAGGATGTTTACAATATCAATTTATTCTATTCCGCAGGGGAAATGATTTATGTAATTGGGATTTGGTGCAAACTTTTAGCATAACCCTGACCACATTGAGGCTAGACATTATCTGCTGCGCCTTGAAGAGTAGCAAGATATTTTATTTGAATGAGTGAGTAATGTCAGTGCACAATATATAATAGGTTAAGTCATAATTTATAATATACAACTTGGAATTTTAAGTAGCACTTACTAAAAGTAATCATTTGTGTGCTTTTCGAGTGATGAACATTTTGCTGAAAGAATATTTTGCACTTTTGTTTTTATCCTAAGAGTGATGTACATCCATCCCGTTGGTGAATGTCAAAGTGAATTTAGTCCTGGCATATATGATTCCAACAATATAAATCCCCGAATACAGTACATCTTACCTTATCTGCTCCAACAAAATCATTTACCTCCGGTTAGGAATGCTTGTTTTTCATTGTTTTTGAGGAAAACTGGGAAATCTCCTCCTCTTGAGTTTCACTACAGTCAATGAAGAAAGACAGTAGGCATAGATGGATGCGATGGTGTAACACGAGCCAGACCTTAATGCCAAGCGGTTGTGATTGTATGGTGTACTCTTTAACGGCACGACCTTCCGTAACACCCTTAAACAAACCTGCATTCTTAAAGCTTTGTGCATGTCAACATATTTTACCAGGTGTGATGTTCTTGTGTGGAAAATCTGTGCAATCCGTCTCTTTGAACCGCGCCACGCTTTGTCTACAAATTCCCTTCATGTCCCCATCACCAACAGAGCAACCCCAATCCCTCAACCCCACCCCACCCTCACCTCTCCCAAGCCAATCAACACATCACAGGGCCCTGTAACAGATGGCTGCAGGGGTCACCAGGGGTTAGCTGGTGCAGAGAGGGGGTTGGTTAAGGTTAGGCCAGGGCAAAGGGGTGTTTGGGATTGTTGTGACATGGGCTGTCTGTCTGTCAATGTGCAGGTGGATGAGTAGCATGTGGCCTCCAATCCCCCCTCCCAGCATTCTCTCGTTCTCAGAGCTTTGGTTGCAGGTCAAGAAGGCGGAATGGAGGGATTCTTTGGTCACTCCAAACCAACCCCCAAAAATTTACAAGTTAGACTTACTCAGCACCCACCCACACCTGCTTTGGAAAATGCAAGATTAAGGCCTGGGAGTAAACACAAGGCACAAGGAAGAACTAAGGTATCCGGCCAATATGGGACCATGACTAATATGTGTTCATTAACCCCAAGACCTTAAACCCTTTTTTGTCTGTTGATTTGTTTATGATTTGTCAGGAAATTAACTCCTTGTGCTAACATGACTAATTTGCCTGAAATTGATTGTAAAATTATTGTAGCCATCTGTTCAAAACAACTTGTAACATGTTTTAATTCAGAACATAAAAATATATTTTAGCAGCTGGGGTAATTTGCCGCGCACCAGATTGCATGTGTCACTATGTACAAAGTGTGACACATAAATATTGTATTAGTTATTGCATTTGAGGCATTTGACATTTCCTCAGGTGAGCTCTAAACGGGAACATTTATGGTGAAATTAGGTGATGTTTAAAAGTATATTTGACTCAGGTGTTATTGATCAATAGATCTGATATCTGGGTCCAATCAATTGATCTGTACATACTGTAAGTGTGCTAACAAAGTGTAGAGGAGCTTTGGGAATGGGCATCAACTATTGCAGGCGTTGTTAGGGTGAACCTGCGTGGTTTGCAGGCCTTTTTATGAATTAACCTTCTGGTGTAAACCTTGTTTTTGCAAGTGTGCAACAGCAAACCGAAAATGTAAAGTGTGTGTGACAGCAGCTTTTAGTGAAGGGAGAATGGAACAAATTTAAGAACTGGGATTGTAAAAACACTGCACAAAATATGATAATGTGGTTTGTAAGTGGCAGTGCAGGGAGACGTTCACCAGTGTCTCGTGTGTCGCTTCTCGACAGACCAACATTGTTTCTGGAAGGCCTATTTCTCTGTTTTCCTAGCAAGGCAGGCATGGAGGCTGATTTTACTATATACTGTATGTGTAGGAGCAGTTTGAGTTAGGGTGACAAAGGCCTTCAGTTGATCACAGGTCAGGAAACAAAGGCTGGTTGGAAGTGGTTCCTACATTACCTTTGAGCAAAGTATTTCACCTGGTGTTAGTGGCAGACAGTTTGAGGTTGTAACTGGAATGAATTGTCACATTCAGGTGTGTTAATACGTGTAACAATATCATCAAAATTGTATGTCTTGTTTGTTTTAATCATGGATGAAAATGGATTGCATCAGAATACAAGTCATTTAACACTGTGATGGTTCTTCGGAATTATCCCATCAATTATGCTATTGCTCAGAGTGTCTCACTCTTATGTTGATGTGTTGTGACTATTCCAGCAGTGTATCACCACAGCCAGCAAGCAACCCAATCTCTTCCCTTCTATTTGGAGAACCTCTCTATATGACGCACAGGCCGAGTCAGCTAAATAAACTCCAGCAAAAGCTAGGAGGAAAAACAGCACAAATAATGGAGTCCAAGCAGTAACACACTGATACCGTGTGGGAAAATACCATAAACACTGTACAGTTGCTGTGAAAGTTAAGTTGCTGTTAAAAGATATGGAGTTTGGCAAAATATACAGATTTATTAGAAATACAAAAATAAATAATGTACTGAAAATCTTAAAAGCCACCTTCCAGATTACATGAGCTGAATGAGCTTCTGTAGTGTAGAGGACGTCATTTGAAGACCTTATAATTAAACTAAATGATGTAACACCATTAAATAATAAGGGATAGGTGTGGAGATATACAAAGCTGAATTAATTTTTTTCTGCACTATATGCTTGTGAGCACCGTAAGCAGCTCTACCTTCAATGTCTCATTCATTGCTGTGTTGAACAAAGTGATGCGTGCTTGCCAATATCGTTTCACATCAAACTAAGAATCTATGCTTCTTGAGAATGTAAAGGTGTTAGAATAATTTATGGTTTACTTTAGACAGCACAGACCTAAACCTGTCAATTTTCCTTCTGCTGTGCTCAAAGAAAGCTTAAATATAGCCTGAAGGACATACAGGTTCATTGATGATGGATTTTCTGAAATTCAACTTGAATGCAGGTTCAGGCTATTTTCAACTATAGAATGGCACAAATTGGATTGGAGTAATTTGTTATCAATTAACAAAACATAATTAATAAATAATAAAACTTATGTGCTACTACAGTTTGTGCACATTTCTCCAAATTTACATAGACTATTATTAGTATTTAAATCTATAAATCCGAACGGTCTGTTCAAGCCTGTACAGTAGTACGAAACGAAATTACGAAACGAAATTATGAAACAAAGTTTCTTGCACACCCTTACATGCCTAGGTCCAGGTTTCACACACTCCAATCTTCATTCCTCACTTAGAATTAGAGGTTGAGAAAGGAAAGGACAAAAAGTTGAAAAGTGAGGGAAAATAAGAAGGGCGGATTAGTTTCATACTTGGATAGCACAAGTGGAACCTCTCATCGTCCCTACAAAGAGTCTAGACTCCGATCACCGCCTTATCCAAAACCTGAGATGCATGTTCAACTGTACCCTTCCAGCATCTTCTCAACCCCTCCCTCCCTCCGATCATGCCTGAAAATGTACCAGTCCGCTTCCCCCATAGTCCAAATCCCAGACTACCAGTCACACTCCTTATACTCGCCTCAATTTTTCATCGCCACATTCTTTCCAGTGGGACGGGATGCTGATAATATTTGAGCCCAAACTCCCTGACTCGCCAAGCAAATGAAATGAGACTCACACAGTTATACAGACATGAACAAATGTGTTTTTAATGTTAGTTATTGATCACTTAGATCCATTGACACTTAAGCTATAAAGCAAGGATTGTCAATAAGTGGTCTGTAGTGGTATTTCTGGTGGTCAACAAAAAGACAGCACTTCATTAACCCCTTGCAGGAAATTTGATGTAACCGGTGAGAAATTGAAACAATGAAAACAACTGTGACTAAGAGGACACTCTTGTGTGTGTGTCTATGTGTGCGTATGTGCTTGTTTGTGTCAGTATGTGCTCACATATGCACGTCACTGATATCTGAAGGAAAATGCTTTCTTGCGCAGGCCGGATCTTCGCTGGCAGATGCATTTGCCTGGTGGGATGTGTACAGTATGTGTGTGTGTGAGTGAGTGAGTGTGAGTGTGTGTGTGCGTGTGTGTGTGCATGTGCGTGCTGGGAGGGGGGAACTGACTAATCGTAGCAAGTGTAAACAGTCACCGGTGCTGACTTTTTCTCTCTCTCCTCTTTCACTGTCCACTTCCCGAGTTTGTTGTGTGCCATAAGATTTGAATGCATGTGTTTTTCTGTGTCCGTCACCACCTGTGACTAACGTCCACGTCTTCCCACAGACAAAACCATGTGATACGAGATGATTGAAACCAAGGTACTCCAATTTGTATCTGATCTGAATGATGTCCAGGTTTACTTGTAAATTCTGTAATATAATTTTTGTCAAATGTATTTGAGAATGAAGAAATATAGTTTTGGAAAAAGTCTTGAAAATTTAGAAAATAGTAATCGGAATCTTGATAAGTCAACCAATAGCTATGTTCTTTTCTGCCTCCATTCTCGTCCTCTACTGTAAATCCTGATTGAATATTCAGATAAGACTAAGTAAAGTAAAACTGGGCATATAGATAAAGATCTCAAGAACATCATAATATCAACAACATTTTCTGACTCGCATTAAACAAAAGTAATAATTTTTCCCATAACCTAGCATTCCATTAGATGCGGTAAAACTGCTGTTTGTGACACCTGTCCTTGTGAGAATCCCTATCATAAAGATTCTACCACTTGCAGTGTAATCTGATGTCATTGTCACATTTGCACTTTGGCCGTGAGAGAGGAGACCCTGACTTGAACCCTTGCTTGCTACCTCGATCACTGGCTCCCACAGCAGTAAAAACCATCTGATCACTTAGTTTTTCATTAAGTTAACAACCTCTCCATCCCTCTTTTCTTTTCTTTTTTCTTCTCCCTTCAAAACCCTCAGTCGTTCTCTAAAATGCTCTGTATTTTTAAAACGCTTTCGCATTGAGAATCAAATGACTCAGGAAGTCCTGGAGCTAACAAGCTACATACCATACGACTACTATTCACATCTGACTCTAACTGTCAAGTTTAAGTTAACACAGTGGCTTACAGGAGGCCAGTGTCTCAGCCAAATGGCATTCCTTATGAAACTAAAAGCCTGCTCAAAAACAAACAAACCATAATGAACAGTGAATGAAGGGGGACTTGATATTGTATGTAACTGTAATTGCGTTGAGGAAAAATGCAAAGAAAAATACAGATAATCCTCAGGGGATAAGGAACTCTGACTTTGATGAAAAAGAAATCACATCATCAGACAATACAATGACTTAACCTTGGACCAAATAAACTTGGATTGTAAACATAATACAGTAGAAACAGGAGATTTTCTTCAGCACTGATCATGTGGTGCAACATAATGGCTGCTGGAGAAAATGTGCTTTTTGAGGTTACAGTGAGGACATGAGATGAATTAAGAGGAAGAATTAATCTAAGAATTGAACAAGTTGAAAGAAAACAACAAGTTGAAAGAAAAGCAGTTTGTTATTTATGGGTGACACAGCTGCCAGTGTTGGTATTTTGAATATAACTCTCTTTTGGCTGACTGGATTTGCGTTCTGGTGTATTTAGCCTCAGCATAAGGTCCTTTTCGGACCTAATATAAAAGATTTTATTTTTGGAATTACCGATCCCTAAGAAATGGAGCCATTTGTTGCATGGATGTGTATTTCTTGCAAAATAACTGGCTTTGAATCATGGATGACACTGCTAATGAAGATCTGCAGAGACAAAGTCTGCTCCAGTTGGTAGACGTCCAGTGCAGAGGGAGGGTCTGGTGGGGGGCTAATCAAGCCCTTGTTGTACTCACAAGGGTCATAAAGGAAAGCCCCACCTGCTCTCTGACCTTGACCCCTGCATCGAATCATCCTCAGCTGTGTGCTCATGTATACACGTGAGACGCGAGTGCTGCTACATAACCCCCAGGATTTAAGGGGGGGTCTGCAGGGGAGATGAGAGTCTGAGAGGTGACAACCTTTGACCTTTCTCCATTTCTGTGGACTCAGTGTCACAGCCGCAGCTGCAACATTGAGCAGGTGGGGCGACTCAATTTCAACTCTAAGCTGCATGTGGAATTTCAAGATTTCTTTGCTACAAAAAAACAACAGGACGAAATTATAATTGACGAGAAATGTTTATCATGTCGCATATAGTATAGATGGTGTCCTTGTTGTCTTCTGTTACAAAATGTATCTATTGTCCTCTCTGTGACACTGGAAAATAAAGCAAACTAGCACTCACAGGCTCACCCAGAGAAAAATAAAATGGTTGTAGATATTAACTCCTACAGGAATTTAAACGGTAATCAGATTTGGTTTCAGTCTTCAGAGTGATGCAATAACTGGAACTAGGTCCTGGAAATAAAACAGCATCAGATATGATCCAAACACCCATAATTAAAAGAATTACTCATATTGATGCATGCAGTGAAGCATCCATTCTGAGAGCAGTAATGGCTGATAGGAACGGCGGTCCACCCTCAGAGCTGCTTTGTGGGGGGACACTAGAAGTCCTCTCCAAATAGTTAAGTTTGTGTGCATAAATGCAAGTCTTTGAGCATGCTTGGTACGTTCCTGTAGTCTGTAAATATACAGCAGAGATGAATGTATGAATGTATGTATATTTATATATATATATGAAGTACAGTTTTGAATAAATTGTCACGGCTCAAACTGGATCGAGCCTTGACTTGGTCCAGTTTCTCATGCAGACTGCTGTATGCGTGCATGTGAGGGTTGGTTGGCTTTCTCTTTGTCAGGTAATTGAGAAGAAATTTCTGTACAACATTTTTTCAACATTCACATTTTTGCCTCTCGTCACTGTTTGGAAATAAGTTTGAATTTAGTATTTACAGACAATAATCTCTATCAAGAGTCATTTCTGCAACTGGATTGTACTGGTAACACAGTATTATCTGTTTTCTAGAGATGGAGTTTTTTTTGGATTACTCAGAGTAGAAATTAATGAGATAATTTTTCCAATGAGGTACTTTTGATTGCTTTTTCCACCATTGCATACAAGCTAGAAGAGGCTCACACATACAGTGAATCTGATTTGCCAGGCTTTGTGTGTCCATGTGTAGCAGATGGACGTGCTGCGTGCCAGGCCTTGCCAAGGGGCAGCGCAGTGACTGGAATTGCAGTCGGGCCCAGAGCCTCGCAGCACAGCAGCCTGGCAGGCGGCTCTGGCTCTTGGCTGACCTCTGTCTCCACCAGGCCGCCCTCACTCACTCACCTCATTAGCTTGACAGCAGCGAGCAAACAAATTGAGGGCATCATGGAGCTTGCAGCGCTTCCATGGGAATGTTTCCTTCTTTTTTTCCATTTCTCTTTCCTTTAGCCACTTTGGTATATGTGCTGTACACAAACACACACCCACGTGTAAACACTGTTGTCTACTTAAGAGAGTGTTGGAGCTTGTGTGTGAACAAACAGACGAGGATGCATGCATGTCTATTCACGTATATATATATATATATATATATTAGGCTCAACCTTTTCTCTGACGCCCTCTTTTATTTGTGTAGAGAACAAAGTATTTTCACTGTATTTGTCCAACCGTCTCTGACAGATGCATGCACCATTGAGTTATCGTTTCTCCTTGTTTAGTTTCACATTTTTGTCTTGTTGGCTGCCTCTAATAAGAACAAAACATTTCTTAAACATGAAATATATCCAGTAGAGAAAGTTGAAGTTATTCGTCAGTTTGAACATGACATAGCCGCCGCATGGGCACTGATTGCGGAAAGAATTCTAATTTGTTGGTTTTCTTGTAACTGGGGAATACCAAACAATGGGATGATTTATTACTTGCAACACCCAATTGTACCTACTCTGTGATTTGTGACTTCATTGTGCAATTCTCTGGATTTCTCACATTCTCCTATGAGATAACAGTAATTGAACATGTCCTCATCCACATGGTGTGCAGTGCGAGCTGCTGTGTAACACATTTGGGTCCTTAATTATGTTTGGCACTGGTTAATTTTACTTAAATCAAGCAGGGCTTTTCAACTGTTGCTCAGTTTCCCCCTTATGGCCCATGAGGATATTGCAGGTAGTTCGTGACAACGGTAGATTGACCTTTCTGAAGCGAAACTTGGGGCCATATTTACTAAGCATTTATTTCTATTTTCAGACGATTGAAATAGCTTTTCTTCATATTTACTAAAGGGCTGCTCTGCAGGTTTTGCACCTTTCTATTGCCAAACAGTGTCTCCCTTTAAATTGTGTGTTAGGGTTAATGCATGATGTTACTTAGAGAGCAAGGTGAGATGTGTAACTGAGGCCTAGAATTACTTAAAATCTCCCAAACTTAACAATTAACAGTTTATGTTAGTTATGATGGGTTTAGAAACGAAATGCCCCTTCGTTACCTTGTATTTATTGTATGTGTGTGTGTGTGTGTGTGTGTGTGTGTGTGTGTGGTTTATTTGTCATGTGAGCGGTCAAAATATGTGGGGGTTGCTAAGAATCAATGATCCCTGAAACACAAAGGGCTACAAACAAACATCAGAACATAGTTTGGACTTGTTGAAAATTTAGATGAAGAGTAACAATAAAGAAGAAAAGAGAGGCAGAGATGATGAATGGAGAAGCCGCATAAGAAAACTGATAGGAAGAAAGGGAAAAGGAAGGCGATCTCTTTCAGAAAGACAACTAGTGTTGTAAAGTAAAGTAAGTACTTTCAATACTGAATAAAATTATTATCCAAAAAGTACTATTGAGGCTTAAGTAAATAATATGTAATGGGTCAGCTTTACTTGGAGCTAAGTCATTTTTAACTGTGATATCTGTACTTTACCTGAAGTTTAATATGAAGATACTTTATCAACCTCTGTACCTGATTAGCATGTTGACATCACCTCATATATTGTGTAGAAATTAAGTCAGTGACAGGAAGTGAGAGTGAAGCCCACCTACATCAGTGCACTCTTACAAAATGAAGCAGCAGCTGCAAGCAATACAGTGAGCTAAACAAGTTCAAATTTTGAAGAGACTAATGAGAGTCATATCCTCTGAGAGTCAGAGGCTACCTAAGCATAGCACATAAGGTTAGATATTCACATACAGCATAATAACATGCACACCTATCTTGGTGCAACTCTGTCTCTTTGCTTTTTACAAACTGTTGTGCACTTCCTTACTCGCGGCCAGCGTTGACAGGGACCCACCAGGCTTATATAACATATGGCCGTGTAAATACGCACTGTGTGTTTTTAGGCCTGCTGATGCTGACGTTGATCCTCACTAAATCATTTCAGTGCGTGCAATGGGCGTTCTACTGCAGCCTCAATCGTGGCACATAAATGTATTTTTAGCTTGCGGTCTTACTAGCTCCACATGGCCCATACACTAACGGCCATCTTCTTGATAAAAAGACATGAAATATGATGTGTCCTTAATGCGAAACATATTCTCTGGGCGTGCGATGATGCCCCTGCTCCTCCCACCCCCCTCACCCCAACC
>OMNV01029228.1:4173-19950 GCA_900303265.1 Brotula barbata | reverse complement strand
CTACTCTATGTGTCTGCGCGTGTGTCTGTGTGTGTCTTAATGTGTGTGTGTGTGTGTGTGTGTGTGTGTGTGTGTGTGTGTGTGTGTGTGTGTGTGTGTGTGTGTGTGTGCTGCCCACTGCTCCTCACTACGGATGGGGAAGAATGCAGAGAATTAATTTCCCTGCGGGGATCCATCCTGCCCTTCTTTATTTCTTTTCAAGCATGAACTTGTGTAGCGTGTGAACTGTTTGATGGATTTTATGGTCACTGATTGAAGGCTGGAAAAGTCACCTCCAGTTCAGCATCCAAACTCCAAATGTCCTCAGATTTGGTCAAGACCAAATATCAACATGGACTCAGTTGTTATTAACAGACATTCAACAAAGAAGTTTTTGTCTTTGTCTTTTTACTATTCTGACAGGTTGGACACAATCACAGCATCGTTACATCAAAGACCTGCAGACCTCAGCCCTGAAAATCTGGGGTTTCAGTTTCCTTCAGCTTCTAGTGTAGTGGGGGGCTCGGTACGTGTCAGCCCCGTAATAAAAAAGTTCCATCCACCCCAGGTACAGTCACTCACCTGTACATTAGGTCGATTCCTCTTGGTGGCGCCCTCAAACGCCAGGTAGGAGAGAGACGCCTGCTCGCTGCCGCCAAAGTCCACCTTGAAGATGTCTCCTGTCTTGGCCGTCACCACACCGATGATGCTCTCTCCTTTAACAGGAACGTACTATGGACAGAGCCAGAGACTAGATGAGATTCACAGTTTACACAGGGAACCAGTCAGCAGAAGAATAGAATCAAAAAATGAAAGGTCACATAGAAGTTAAATCAAATATAACGGGTTTAACGCCATAAAGCGCCGTTTGTTCGGAATATCTGTATGACGTTAACACCGATGAACCGAGCTGAACTCTTCTAAATATTAATTTTGTCATCTGAAATATGAACACATAACAATAATTTATAAAGTAAAATTTGCACATTTGTAAGCGGAGTTCTGCTTGTAGTTGTCTCTGATTGAACGCTCTTGACTGATTATTGATCACAGATATCGAGTGACACTTACGCGCCTCTGCTGCGAATCGATCCAGAAAAAGTTGGGCTGTTTGTGTCGCAGGACGCCGCTTTTACAAACCAGCAGCCGGTCCCCGCTGTGCCGTAAGCCCGGACCACTAACCACTTTGTCCGCCTTCACCGCCTCCGTTAGAGAGATGGTTTCTTCGGCCTCAAAGGCGAATTCGTCTCCCGGTAACAAAACCTCCCCGACCCTCTGTTTTAAACGCGACTCCATCACAACTCGGCGCGCACAGACACACACAGGCACGTGTTACTCCGGGGACGCAAATAAATGTGACACAGCCAACAGGAAAGCCAATCTGTAACGCCCCCTGGCGGGCCGGAGGACAATTACAGTTAAAAGCAAAATTCACTGACTTCTGTCACTGCTTTTTCAGTTACAGCTTCTTCTATAGTTACTATTAGAAAGAAAGAAAGAAAGAAAGAAAGAAAGAAAGAAAGAAAGGTATTTTATTGATCCCATAGGGAAATTAATTCTCTGCATTTTTACCCATTCTCAGTGAGGAGCAGTGGGCAGCACACACACACCAGCTGCCGTGGTACAACTCCAGATCTTCCTCCTGGTGTCTTGGTCAGGACTGGATAACCTAACGTACAAGTTTAGTGGGCGGGGAGGAAGCCCACACAGACACGGCGAAAACATGGAAACCCCACACAGAAAGGAGGGGAGGTCCACCCGGGGAATTTACAGTTACTGCAGTAAATACAGCCATCATCATCATCATCATCAACATCATCATCATCATCATCATCATCATCATTGCGCACCACTTGAGGGCAGTGTGTTCCTATTGGGTATTAGATTCTGCTTTGTGTTGTACACTAATGATCAATTTAATTCTTTTCTGTGTGTACTGCTTTTTCTGTGGACTACAGTACACAAAATATGTACTTTTACTGTATATTACAGTAGATAAGGTAAGTAATTTTACTCAAGCATTGTATTCAAATGTAGTTTCAGCCTCTGGTAGTTGTGGTAGAACTAGTAATAGTAACTGGCAGTTCAATTAATGTTTTAATACTTATGTACTTATATTTTCACTTCTGTGGGGCCTTTATCTGACAAGATGTCAAAAACACGAAAAAAATCTGAGAAAAGAAGCCTTGGAATGAAAGCAGTCCAACTCAGGCTACAAAACAACCTTTCATTTATTTAGAAATGTCCACACACAAACATAAATCTTTGCTTCTGTTATGTTACGTATGGAATTCTCAGAGCTAATTGATCAGGTTTAATTTTATTTTACAAAAACAAAAAAGAAAATCCAAAAAACACAACAAAAACTTGCGGACAAGCTTCTTCGATCCTCGTCCTCTCTTTGATTTCAGCTCAAACTATGCAAACATGCTGTGGTTAAAAAACTTTACAAACACACTTTGTTTTGGTAAATAAAAAAAAATTTCCATGTTGGTCTTGCTGTTAAAGTTGATAGCAGAGATGAAAATTGTGGAAAAATCCTCTAAAAATCCTGCAACCACATACCTGTACACATTTTTTACAATCTTAATTATTCATTACAAAAGTTCTTTGAGGACACATTTATGATTTGGATGCACAGGAAGAAGAAACAACAAATGGCACCACAGGCTGTTGAGTTGGAGCTTTACAGGCATTTCAGGGGGATTTTTCCTTTCAGACTCTGCAGAGTTTCGGGACTTTTTGTTGGGAACGTTTTCCGACAGCGCTCTGTGGTTCCTCTGCTGTTCTGATGAGGGTTGATGCTTCCTTCTCTCCGTCTCGGCATTTATTGGATGCGGGTCATCGTTCTGCTGGAGCGACTTTTGACCACCTTCTGGAAAAGATCCTCTGAGACAAAACACAAAATGTAGATCTAACACTGAACAGGTGTGTGTGTGTGTGTGTGTGTGTGTGTGTGTGTGTGTGTGTGTGTGTCAACTCACCGTTCCTGAAGCTCTTGGAGTCGAGCTGTGAGGAAGAGAAGAACAACAAGAATTCATCACAATACATCAGATTCTCCCCACTTCCACCCCCTCTCCATTACTCTGCTTCCCTCTCTCTCTCTCTCTCTGCCCTCCTTCACCCTTTTTTTGCCCCCCCTCTTCCTACCTCTCTCAATCATTTCATTTCCACCCACTAACTGAGTGGAAGCAGCACTCTATCTATCACCATCTTTTTAAACCAAGTAAGTAATTTAAGATCATCCATCAATGTTTTGACCTCTGGTTTTTACCATTATTCTCTCTCTCTCTCTCTCTGTGTGTGTGTGTGTGTGTGTGTGTGTCTGTTTTCTTACCCTGGTAGCAGCAGCCGTTCTGACACGTGCTCCAGGATCGTCTGCTTGTTCTTGGCCCATTTTAGGAGCTAAAGAGACAAAAACATCAGCATCAACACTGCCCTACATCCCAAACATTAGGCTGAGGTCCAGGGTCTCTGCAGGTCCAGTGTTCCTCAGTAATGTTAGGTTTGAGGTGTCTGACTCACGCAGCGTCTTTACTATGGTGTTGACGGCGTGGACGACTCCATTGGTCGCCATCAGGTCTGCGTCCGTCACCGGAACCTTATTCACGTACACGGTGTAGTTGCGCTGAAACAGAAAGTCACAGAGGCAGAGACAAAGAGGAAGAAAGACAGTTGGACGGACAGAAACAAAGTCAGACCTGCGTTCACATACCGTCAAAGAAACCTTTAATTTAACACGATTCAGTGCGTACACTTCCTGTAGCTCATGACTCGTTTTCGGTGGGAACATCCCATAAACTGAAACGGGAACGTTTCCTGCTGAAGTACAGAAGAGGACACGTGACACCGTGTGACACCTGTGACCTGACGCCACCTTTCGGTTAGCAGTTCTGCTTTTCATCCAGACGTTCCTGCATCAACTTTGGTTACCACTCCGGAATCAAAACCGCCTCAACTCAGAGGCTCATGGGAAGAGACTCACCATGCCCAGCTCCAGTTTGTCTCCCTGCAGAGTTTTGACTCTGGTGTGAGATCCAACCCCTCCACTGACCAGAAGACCCTCACCAAGGTGGAACCTCAGGACATTGCTCAGCTCCTGACGGTCACCTGGGAGACAGAACAATTACCATATAATTCATGTGTGTTTACAGCTTACAGTAAAATGCAGCAAACGGCGCTTGATGCCAGTAAAGTTTGGACTTTCCAACGAGTTCAGCCGTATTTGTCAGATGGATTCTGTTGTAAAGATGAAGAGTTATTAATCTTAAGTTATTAAGTTAAGTTACAATCGGGGGCTTTGCTTTTATTTCACACAGATCTTGTGGATGAGGAGAAATTTGGGCCAGCGTTGTGTTTTGTCAGATTAAATCCACCTGGTGTCCCATCATCAGGGTCTGTTACTCCGAGTAAACACGCTTTGACGTGATATTTGCGACCTTAACGTAAGGAACTTCCTGTAGTCTGGGTTGGTTGTTTTTGTCCTGCAGCGCGTGGCTCTGCATGCCTTTATTAGGCTGCAGCGGCGGGTTTGCGTGCTGCGATGGGCTCACGTTGCCAGGCCAGGAGAAACAAGTGGAAGAGCTGTGACAGTTTGTATAAACCGGCGCGTTGCTGCGTGGCGTCTCCGTCCTGGTTAATGCTTCTCTCCTGTAAACAGAGGGATTGTAGAGAAGCTGCAGGATGTCACGGCCCGGCGTCACACGCTGATTATAACGCTTTCACTTTACCTGACAGCACAAATACATACACAAATACAATAATGACATCAACCCTCTGACATGTTCATGTATGTTAACCCTGAAACACCCGGATTTTTTCATGGATTGTTATCTCTACGTGGGAATCTTCAGGAAATGACGACATAGATCCATGAGACCTACAGACCTGGAGGGAACCATAAATATCAACTTCCAAAAAAGCAGTGCAATGACCTCACTTCCTGTTTACTAGCCAGGAGGTATCGGAAGGCTTTGCTTTCGTGGTCGTGACCGACCGCTTCACTTCCTTGCTTGGTGTCACACTCAAAAATTTGTTTGCGCTTCGTGGGAATAAAGATTATCATCTGGTCAGGAATTTAAGTAATAGGTGGAAATATAAACTCAAAAGGACGACAACTTGATATGAACTTCGTACTCCTGTAACTTTAGGCTTCATCACCGCAATGCTGAAGCTCAACTAAAACCTTACCATCCAATTCTGTTACGTTTTCAGAAATGCAGCCCAAAAAAGGACATGGAGATTTTTCTCCCAGTTGATCTTGTAAAAGCTTGTTACATTTGGCCTGGAGGTGGCGCTAGAGAAGCAGGATGAGAGTAAACATCCATAACTCAACATAGTGCTCGGTGTCCTGTACTCACGCATGAGTTTGTTGAGTTCGGCCTCTGGCAAGGCGTTGAAAGCGTCATTACTGGGTGCAAAGAAGGTCAGCGCCCCCTGCTGGTTCAGCAGCTCCGTCATGCCGGCTGACTGGATGGCGCCGACCAGGATGCTGTGAGAGGAAGGAAAGAGGTTGGTTTGGTTTGATCATCTTGATTAGATGGGAGGGAGGGGCTGCACTAGCTGTTACAGCAGCTACTGTTTGACTTTTCCTTTCATTCCAATCACAAACTGAGCCTCGTGTTGATGTCTGACACAAAGCAGAGAGTTTCCACACGGACTGTGAAGATCCAGTTTTTGTCAGGTCCTGTTGGGTTGTATTCAGTCTGAAAGCTCTGTGTTGGGCTGGACCAAAACTTAAACCTCTGGCTCGGATTCATGTTCGCAGTGAAGACTTCATGGAACACGTTGGTTGATACCGGACTTGGACGAGACTCTTTAAATGACCAGACTCCTGCAGGAGGGTTTGTCAGTTGGACTCATTTATCCACCACAGTGCCAGCGTTTGTTCGGTGGTTATTTCACACCTCAGGTTATAAACCTCACCCCTCCAACACAGAGGACCCCAGTGTCCCAGAACCTCACCGCGAGACCATCAACAGATTAAATCACAGCTCCGAGGCTGAAAAAGTGCTTTTATTAGACGAGTCAGAGTCACCGGCAAACTCCCTGCTGGAGATCCTGCAGATTCCTGAGCCTAAGAAAACAGAGCGCGGGGAGCGAGCGGGAGGTAAAGCAAGCAGCCGCTCAGTCCTGCCTGTTTAAATCGTTACAGCTGTTATAAAAGCCACAGATCAAAATGTTCCCAGGAATCACGTTAAAGGCCACCATACATCCTGAGCCTTCAGGACGCCTTCACAAGCTTGGCACCATCCTGCTCAAGGTCTCACGACTCTATTATCCTCTAACTGACCTTTAACAAAACGTTATGAAGCATTTGCGGCCATTTTTATGCATGCGAGGATGAAATGTGTCTCTGTATACTCCGCAGGGCTGCGTTGCAGGTTTTGTGACAGAAAATGTCAAATAACGAGGCATCAATTTATCAGACTCTTATATTGATCCATGCCCCTTATTCACCTGAATCGGTCATCGGCCTTCAAGACATCCATGACGGTTCCCATCGGGGGCGTGAGGACCTTGTCCACGGTGAACATGGCGGCAAAGCGTCCGGTCTTGTCGTGAGCGGCGATGCAGGCGTTTTCAATGCAGAGGTTCTGAAGGAGGACACAACAAAGCAGACGTCAGTCCCACAGCAGATACAAGGTCCTGACTGGATCCTTCACGGAGGACATCTATGCCGCTGTCTCCATATTTATGGCTGCAATTATCAGTATCAGTTTAAATTAATAAAGGCATATTTCAAGAATAAAGTCAGAAAGAAAAGTAATATCAGTGTCTATAAAGAGGACATGCTCAGCTTTGAATCTTTGAATTGTCAGCACATTATGACGTCTCAACTTTTTGTCTTAAAACATTATGAATTCATTCTTGCAACCTTTGGAGTGTTTTTTATCGACATATTACAACTTTATTCTCACAACGTTTCACATTTTTTTACTCAAAGTACTAGGATTTTATTCTCATAACAATGGAACAAATCTCCATCTCCCTCATCAGTGACCCTACTTGGCATATGGACGCACATAGATTATTAAACATTAGTTTGATTTGCTAGCACAGTTGTCGGTTAGCGATGCCCCTCAGAAGCCAAATCAGAAATATTTTCCGACGTCGATCGGCTGTGGGAAAAAGCCCACTCGGTGCCTGAGTTCAGGTCCGGATTCAAACCAAACCACATGTGCTGCATGACGTGATCCAAAGCCTGACTAAAAACATTTTTAACCTGGGTGGCCCACGGTGGGCGGGGGTCTGACCCCCCTGGCAGGGTCGGTAGCAGGCTCCGCCCACTCCGCCGCTCATCATGGAGTCAGAAACAAAGAGCAGAGAGGAAGCGCTCTGCTCCTGCTCAGCTTCCTGTTTGGAAACGGTCATGTTCCTCATTATGTGGAACTGGCTGACATCAGAGCGGAGGTGATCACACAGATGTTTCTGTTTGGGGCCTTCATCCACAGAACCATTTCCTCTCCCAAACAAAGAGTAAACATGGTATCTAGGGGCAACATCCAAATGAGCTCCTCCATATGGAGCTCTGTAGCTACTGACAATGACTTTTTTTTTTTTGATGGAATTAAAATGATACTCCATTTCTTTTCTTGTTTTTTTTTTTTTAAAAAACAAACTAAATTTTAAATCTAAACAGAAATATATCAAAATTTAACATTAATTTTAAAACTGATTTGTAGTTTTCTCTCTCATCTCCATATTCGATTTTCCCCAAATGCTGTCCAAGCTGACATTCCCGGGAAACGATGCAGTCGGTCCTCTGTCACATGACAACGATTCCCATCCAGACCTTAGTGACCCAGCTTGCAGGATAAAGACCAGGTGTCTACCATGGGATAAATACCTGATTTTTTTCATTTTATGCATGAAATAGCTTTTTCATTGTGAATATACCTCCTGGAGGTAATACAGGTAGAAAGTGTACGTAGCTACTTTCTCTTCTGTGGTTAAATGTCTCCGTTGGTGACGATGACAGCAGCCTTTGCTGTGAGTTGTGCTCGGTGATCTTTGGGTCCACGCGTCTTTCCTGCTGCAGGGACTCCTGGGTGGCGGAAACACAGTGCTCACAAATCTGCACTGTAATGAAGTCTACGGACCACAAGAAAGGTCCCGCTTCCCACAGCTGCTAAATCTTTCCAGACAGCGCTTGTGGTTGGTTACATGAGAGCTCTGATAGCCTCTGACTAAATGTTCCCCATCCAAGGCAAGACCAGCACAGCGAGGGAGGAAAAAACTCTCTGCAACCTCTCCCAGCAGGATTTACCTTCGGAAAAAAAATCTGTTCTCCGTCTGCTCCGCACCAGGGCAGATGCTGTCGCCGACCGTATCCAGAGCCAGAATCCAAGCCCGCAGTGACGTCTTTAAACACATTCACCAGAAGCGGGACTAAACGGGATTATCCGATTCTTGAATTTCTGGTTGTGAAGTATGGCCCTGGATTCCCAGGCTGCCTCGACGAGGAGCAAACTTCTCAAAAACGTGAACTCAGTAAGATTTGAATATTGACGTCTCCTTCAAACTCACGTCTAATTCATGCCTTAAGGAGGATATAGCAACTTTTAGTCTGTTTTTTTATCTTTATCTTCGTCTGCCCAGTGGGTTACATTTGGGATCATATTGTCTTTTCTCACAATATCTCAACGTCACTGACAAATTAAAAAAAAAAAACGATCAAGCGAAGAAGCTATTTGCAAATCTGTTGATTTTTCATGTCTTGGTCAGTTGTCAGAATATTTTACACGATGAAAGTATGGACCAACCCTAACTAAACATTTGTATTTTGGTATTCCTTACTTTATTGCTACAGTTGGCTGTCAAAGCTGAGTGGTCGTGGCTCATTCTTCATTAAGTGCTGCAGCTCATCAACGAAAGAGTCTTCAGGACTCAAACTTGACCTCACTACTTATGTAATAAATGAAACATCAGCCGACCGGATGGCAGCGCTGTGACAACAACAGCTACAGTTGTCAGTATCATCTGGACACATTGTCAGACGGAGTCATTGGTGGAGCTTTGACGACTGAAACTAAACCATCTGTTGCTGCAAAGTTTGAATCTGAGCAGTGCTCTCTGGAACGTCACATGTTATAAGTTAAGAAAACACAGCAACAAACAAACAAGCAAACAGTCATTCCATACGTTGCGGTAGACGAAGACACGAAGTCTGAGGCCTCCCAGCGTCTCCAGCTCCTGGCCATGATACAGCGATTTGGAGGAAAGCTGATCCTTCAAAATGTGATTGGTCATCAAAATCCTCATCTCAGGTGTCATCGTCAGACTTCCTTTTGACCAGACAGAGAGCCACAGTGAGGACTCAAACAGAGGGCGAGGCCTTTATCAACGGTAGCCTGAGAGAGGCTTTTATTGTGAAACATCAACAGGAAGTGTAAAATGACATCCATGAATTTGCATTCAACGGTGCGCTGGAGTGTGGTTTTACCTTTGAAGCTGTCGTCCAGCGGAGCTAGCATGGTTAGCGCCTCGGTGCCCGTCAGGTGGGGGCCCAGACCAGCATCAACAAACAGCCTGGTTGCCGTGGTAACAGATGAACCTTCTGCAAGCTCCAGTAGAGTTTTTGCTGAATAAAATACAACAATCAGTGAACTAGTAAGCCAACAGTAACACTACTTCTGCTGCTACTAATGCCATTACTAAACGCTAGAAAAACTACACATACTCCTACCACTTCTACCACTATGACTACTGCTAACGCTCATGGAAAAATGACTATTACTGCAAATACTTCTACTAACAATTACTAACTGTGACCATAGTATTCCGATAGTAATTGTACTACTGATATTAGATGCAGTAGCGGCAGCATCAGTACCCGAGTCTGGTGTCGGGGATGAGCAGTTCTTTGATGTAGAGGAAGGTACTACTGTGGATGCAGTAGTATTGGTAGTACCTGAGTCTGGGATGAGCAGTTCGTTGATGTAGTGGATCACTCCATTGGTTCCCAGTTGGTCTTTTTGGGTGATGATGGCTTTGCCGTTGAGCGTCATCTCACCACCCTCGCAGCCGACCTCCAGCACGGTGCCCTGCAGCGTCTCCATGGGCGTTCCCGATACGATGGACTCGGCGCACTGCATTTGCTCCAGGATGTGGTAATTCAACATATCTGAGTGGCGTGAGAGAGGAAGGATAAGGAGGTTCTGATTTTTTAGATCTGGCATCATTCTAGCCCAAACATTTGGTCGTCAGGCTGCTCCAGATTGCGACAGATAAGAGGATCGAATAATGGGAAATTCCAGAGGACTACTGGACGGCGGAAAGCTGCTCCACATTGACTTCTGCTCTAATTACCGTGGGATGGAAAAACAAGCCTTATTTGCTGACATCATTGGAGGGAAACACTGGAATCCCACATTCAACTTCAAAAAATGACGTGCACAGTAATTTCATCTGAACTCTGAATCGAGCCTGAAGAATGTGGGCCCGTCCGGACCCACTCGGAGGAAACGGGTTTTAGATGGATGGAAACCCGACTCACCAGTCCTTGAGAAAGCTCAACATTCTGTCTTTAATCAGTAAACCAAATCAATATTTGCCTGAATAAAAAGCCTCTGATCCATGCTGCTTAAATGGGGTCCTGGGTTTGGACAGAGTGTGAAGCTGAACTGTAGAGAGAACACTTCATTCGGTTCAACGCTAATTATATATTAACCCCTCCATCATTACAAACCAAAACAGAGTCAACACATCCCGGTCACCTCTGAGAGCCACGGGATCTCCCAGGATCCTGTTGAGCATCTCCAGAGGAATCTTCTCAAAGGCCTCGTTGGTCGGAGCGAAGATGGTGAACTGACCCTCGCTCTCCAGCAAATTGGTCAGACCGGACGCAGCAATGGCCGCCTGAAACACATCGGAGGGAGTCACTGAATGTTCGGAGACACATGGACACATGTGGGCCCAGACCAGATCATGACTTCAACACACATGAAGACGGGCATACACGGTATTTTTATAGGTGTGTTTAACACGGGGCTCGATAGGGGTCCACACGCAGGCATGCAGACCCGGGAACTGAAGGCCAAATGTCACTTTGATCCAGTTTGGACACACATGAGCTGAAACTCGTGAGATTTTGTACGACTGTACTCACACGAAGGGTCTCCAGGTTTTCATCCACATCAATGATTGTGTGCACGTTGCTAGAGATGGCAGTGATAACGCGGTCGACCACGTGTACGATGCCGTTGGTGGCGTGTTGGTCAGGTTTAATCAGACGAGCACAGTTCACCGTCACAATCTGCAGCGATACGGAGAAGAGTCGGTCTCAATATGTTTGTACATTAGTTTAAGGGTCTAGAATACAATGTGATGTGATGTGGTTGCGAGCGTGTTGTTGTGTGGTACGGACTCCGTTGGCGTAGTGGTGGATGTGGACGTGCAGGTCCTGGTACATTGAAGCAAAGGAGGATCCATGTTTCAGCTCCTCGGAGGTCAGACGGCGGTGCACCATGTGGTAATGGAGTGCGTTCAACAACTCGATATTCACGTTGCTCACCAGAGCGTCCAGGATCTCCTGCAACACGAAGATAACGAAGTGGAGTGTGAGCGATTTGAAGCAGGTTGTGGTTGGTGTGGTGTTCAGGATGGGTGCTCGGTCTGTCTATGGGTTTTGAGACGTCAGAGTGATTAAGCTGGTTGCTACAGAATTATGGTTGTTGTCGTTTTGAGTAGTTGTTTGTTGAATGGGACTGGGTAAGAATGGTTTGGTATTGGTATTCAGGCGAGTATAACTAGGTGGTTACTATGGTGTTCAAGCTAAGTTATTGTGTTTTGGTATCTGGGCTATAGTTGCTATGTGGTTGGTTGTAGTCGTCAGAGCCTGAACGTGTTGTTACTGAGATCTTTTGGTATGGTGTGGTTTCCACACAGACAGACAGACACACACGTGTTCTATCATGAGGTAGTCGAACATACAGCAGGCAGGGCATCCCAGGCCTCGTTGCTTGGTGCAAAGAAAGTAAAGCTGCCCGGGCCCTCAATCCCCTCCCTCAGATTGGCTCGGTCGGAGTACATCTGGGTGGTGGTGGCTCCAACGGCACCCAGAGTATTGTAGATGTTCACCAATGGCAATGCTGCAAACAGACGACAATTCATCATGAGTTCACACGGAAACATCTCTCACCCTGATCCATCAGTTCCAACAGAGCAGCCAGACAAACCAGAATGACTCTGCTGTTTCTTCAACATGTAGATTATCACGGTGGATTAGCGGTTAGCGCTCTCACAGAACGTTTTAGAAACGACCCATTAAAACATGTACGTTAGGTTAATCACTCCTGACCAAGGCACCAGGAGGAAGATCTGGCGTTGGAACCCTGTCGTGAGTGTGTGTGTGTGTGTGTGTGTGTGTGTGTGTTGCCCACTGCCCCTCATTGTAGGATGGGTAAGAATGCACGGAATTAATTTCCCTAAGGGGATCAATAAACTAATGATCTTTCTTTCTTTAAAAATATTACAATTCTGTTCTTGAATTCATGAAGGGATGGCGGTTTACTCCCAGCAGCAGTTTTGTCATAAAAGTGCTAAAATGTTTTTACCTGATTATTCCCCACTTTCTGCTTTTACCCTCGACCTGGTTTCTGTTCATGTTTTTAAGGACCGAAACTAGTAACAATTTGTGGCTGTTTGAATAGCAACTGATGCCAAATAACATTACAAACATAACAAGTTTGTCCTTTTGACACGAAGAGGGGGGTGACGTCTTACCAGCAGGACAGCCTCTCTCCCCGGGAATCTTCTCGTAACCGGGACAGCACTCGTAGCTGATGATCCTGTAACAGAATGGAAAACATCAACTCTCGCTCTGCTTCCTGTTCTTTCAAAGAAAGACAGAATGCTCAGCTTTTCTCTCCAGTCTGGGGGTTCACGGGGGGGCATTGGAAGACATCCTTCAATGGATTTACTGGAATGAAGCCAGTTGGAGTCCTTCAGAGGAGGACAGGACGACCTTTTTTTAGGTGTGATAATCTTCATCTCAGCAAAGGGACACTTTTCTTGTTTTCCACCACTTTTACAGTCACACTGACTTCGTTCTTCATCAAAGTTCAACAGCAGCCTCCAACAAAACTCTGCATTCATGAAACTCTAAAGCTTATAAGCCTCATGTGGAATGAAATGGACGTCTCAGCCAGTCGCTCACCGTGTGTGTGTCTGAGTTTCACGTATACTTCAAATATTTCCACAATAAACGTGCGCCGTGCTGGCTCTACGGGTCCGGGCTTATGAAAGCTCATTTCCTCTGAGAGAACGTGAGGCCAGAGCCAGTCGAGACACCAGAAGAAACTCCTGATGGGTAATGTGAGCAAATATGAGACAGCCGCCAGAGAAAACAGGACCACTGATGGCCAAGGAGCAGCGGGCCATCACATGGAAACCGGCCAACCTGCAAGGTTCATGCAAACCTACGTGAGAGTTGGATCAGAAATCACAATCCACATTCTCCCATGAAGACAGGTATGTGGAGGGAGGAGGAAGTTCAGCCCTAACTGCCAACAGTCTGAGGCATTAGCTGGACTCAGATGTCTGCAGACTTAGGTTCTAAAAGAGTCCGAAAAGTCCAAACCCTCATAGCCAAACAGGGCGATGTGTGGTGGCCATGAAGGCTGACAGGGCTTTGTTGAACCTACAATAAACCAAAACCATGGCGTGACTTGGGACTTGTATTGTAGACGTTTGGACAACGTGATCACCAGACATCCCTCACCTGGAACCCTCTAAATCAGGTATCACACCTCTTCACCCTGTGCAGCCTTTCCCCGGTGATGTGTGCGCTCACATCTCTCCCCAGCATCCGTCTGCTTACCCTCCTCCTTACCCATTTCTCTTCTCTCCTTAGGGTACTGAGACTGAGCGTTCACTCACATGCTCTGCTAGATTTGTTTCTTTTTTTGTTGAATTTTTGTCAAATTCCTTTCAGTCAGCTTCCCGCAGACATCATGTAGGACAGCAGACGGTTTGTGGTGTTGAGACGCGTCTGTCCATGGAAATGTCATTTGAAAGTCCCAGGCGATTCCAGCAGCCCTCCTGAAACCTCGCTCAGGTTTGCGGTTTCGTTCGGAGCTCTGTGTGAGGAGGAAGCCAAGTGAAGGATGAAGGTCTGCTGCAGAGCTTTGTTTACGTCATGGTGCTCTGGCTGCCAGAGAAAATGAGACGCTTGCAGTTTGAATTGATTTCATTTTGACCAAAACCAAAAAGCCTAAAGCATGATGTCAGAGGACGAAATACATTTACTCACTACTACTCTACTGTGCCAGCACAACTTACCGAACAGCAGGACTGAAGTTTTTGGAGACTCATTTCCTTTTAAGAAGGAATTATTTTACTTTCCTTTACTGCAGAAGTTACCTCTGTGTGTGTGTGTGTGTTTTTCTTTCTTTCTTTAAGAAACTGAGTGGAGTGGGTGAGCCGCCCATCAGCTCCGATGTGGATCTGGTGGTCATTAAGTCATTTCAGATTGGAGCTTTGTTCCTGCAGCGTGGATGGTCACAAACACAGCGACCACCGTCAGCGTCAGACGGAGCAACCTGCGGCCGTAGCTAGCTTGGAACTTGTATCGTATTTCTCCACTGTGGTACTTCCACTCGAGCAGCATTTGAATGGTCGCCGCTCTGCTGGATCACTTTGGACCGTTTCCCTGACAGAGCCTGAGTTACTGCGACCTCGGCCTGTTTATTTTGCCAGAAATCCGCAGCAGCCATCTTTGTTTATGTGGGGGACAAATGGGAGTCAGGTTTCCATCTGCTTTGATAATCAGTCCAGTCTGGCTTCCATGCTGAACGCTTTTACTGTGCTAACACGCACACACACATTTAGTGGCGGCGTTAAGCATTCCTGCGTTGAACCCCCTCAGTTCCACCTCACACACAGTAGCCGATTGCTCGCATCTTCGACATGTGTTTGCCTTTTACTGCTTTTTCCATGGTGTGATAAGATGCCGGGGGACCTGTGGGAGTTTTTCCTATTTCTGTCTTAGGCATTTTATTTTATTTTATTAATGGAAACTGCCAAGAAGATGTTAGTTCAGCTGCAAGCGAGGAATCCCCATGAATTCTCCCCTTATTTACATCAGGTACATTTAATAATCACTCTTATCCAACACGTTTGGTTTTCAGACAGAATGCAGCACCCCTCAAATTCAAAAGATTTTTGTGCTGTAAGTACATCAACATTTAGTCACTTGATCTGTGTGTTGCGCAATTTCAAGGTATGAATTTTGAAAATGTGTCACAGAGACACTAAAATATCATAAACCGCTTTTACACTAGATCGAGCCGCTGTATGAAAACACAAACGTGTATCGGCCCAGCCAAAGTCCAGAGTGATGTGACGACATAAAAGAGCCAAAGCAACAAGGAAACGTGACGACTTCAGGTCTCCCACCGACGTTTGGAAGATGGGAAACGATCCCTTATACGGACAGATGCTGTTCTTTGTTCTTTGTCTTGGTATCAAAAAACAAACTAACTACTTTCCAGAACGTGTGAACCATTTGAAGAGTTTGTGAGGACAGTAGACGCTCTGTCTAACGGTGGCCGACCAAGCTGGCAGAGGTTTTTACAGATGTTGGCGGAGTTCATGCACACAGTCCACGTTCTGTTGGACTTTGACCTGAGGGCCGAGCCGTGGCCCCGCATGAAGTTTCAAGGGAAAACTAGGGAGGACGGGGGGCTTGATGCCAGACGAGGGTGGGTGATTTACAAGGAGAGTTATGAGTCTCCTTTTCCTTGACCTTTGACCCCTTGAGAGCACCCCCCCCCCCCCCCCACCACCACAACCCCC
>OMNV01029222.1:0-16645 GCA_900303265.1 Brotula barbata | reverse complement strand
TTTTCCGTCAAAATTTATGAATATTTCTTCTAATTTCCTGCATTTCAAATATATTCCCAATCATAGATAGATAGATGGATAGATACTTTATTTATCCCGAAGGAAATTATTATATGAAATGAAGCTTCAGCCCTCTTTAAATTCATTTATAAACACACTCTTTCACTGTTTGTGTGTCGTAGCTGAGGACCACTCTAACTTGGACCCTGCAGTCTTGGCTACGCTGAAGAAGCTGCAGGATGGCTACTACGGAGGCGCACGGTGAATTAGACTTTTTTTATCGTGAAGTAAAATGATACGTGGCACGTTTGTCCATTCAGCTTGTCTGAATTCTGGTTGTGTAGTTTGTCTCTATTTTCTGTTCCTTGTACCTCTCCAGGATTCAGACGGGGAAGCTGTCGGAGTTCCTGACCACTTCCTGTTTTGCCCACCTCAGCTTCCTGGATGGTAAGGTTTCAGGTGGCATGGCTCGCAACGACAAAGAGAATGATGGTGATGTTCATCATGAGGATGACGCCGATGGATATATTGCTCAGAGGAACGTGCATGAGTTACACTGTGATGATGGTAAGAGAAAGATGGATGGATGGATGGGAAGATGTGGAAAAACTCCTTAATCTGTCATTGAGAGTGATGTCATTCTTCCGATCCTATTGAGCTCATCACTCTGTCACCTGTCACGTAATCAATCGCCCATTATCTGATCCCCATCCTATCTGTACGACACTAACTCTGCTGCTTCTTAGATTTTCACATTAAAAGCTTTAGCTTGGAGTTGTTCAAGTGTAATTCAAAGTGTAATCATGATATTGTGTCTAATAAATGAATGAATAAATGTTATGAAATAGTGCTTAGAAAAATTATAGAATTAGCTGAAATTCTCGTAAAATCCTGAAAGGAATCCCTGAATTGAGTGCAACCCCAACTCCATTGACTCCGCCCACACATTTACCAACTGCAGCTTTAAGCAAGTGTAGTTGCTTGTTATAGGCATGGCTGACTGGGTTATTATGAAATGCTTATAAATGCTTATATGAAGTCGACCCAGATTTTTGTCTTTACTGCGATAAACGTAGAGCAAGCCAGCCTTCTCTGAATATATGTAACTTGTTGCATAAAAGGCTTGCAAAAGCCTCAATGTGCACGTTGTTACTAAGCATGAGTCTCTGTGGTTAATCCTGATGTCAGCATTTTTTAATTATTTTGATTGACTGTTAAAATTTCATGAGATATGCTCACGTCACAATGAATCTTTTTTTAAAATTTATCATTTAGATGATTTGACTTAAATTTTAATGATACACATGTGGCCCAAGTAATAGTGACTCGAACTTTGTTTCTGTTGTACACCTCATCCCTCTGTGTCTTTCTTACTATCTATCTCCCTCTGTGATTCCTCTTTTTGCATTTGTCCACCTCCTCTGTCCTCCTCCTCAGAGGCTGATGATCTTGCTCAGTACCTGGACCACCTCATGGCCCACGCGGCCCCTAAAAAACCCAAACAGAATGTTGGTGGGCTGGGCAGGTTTAAGGCCGCCGCCACAAAAACCAAGGAGATAGTCACCTTCAAGAACAAAGCTGAGACCCTCAACGTACAGGGTGAGAGAGCTGCGTCAACCTGATTCATAGTTTGACAATGTTTTAACACCTCCAAATGCTCATTAGGATGATTTCTGCGTTTATTCCTATGTAGAGGTCAACATGTACCTGCCAAACAAGTTGTTTCGCTCTCCTCAGCCTTCCCTCAACCTGAACCTCACTGACTCTGTTGCACCCCAAGACAGCTCGGTGTGTTTTCAGTTCAAATGTACATGTAGCAATCTTTCTTCTTCCTTTCATTTATACTTCTATTCACGTCATGCTCTCTTCTCTTCTCTCTCTCTTGCTCTTCCTTTTCCTTTTCCTACCTTCTCTCTTCCAAGGGTCCTGAGCTGGCAGTAACAAGAGCGAGCGGCATCCCCAGGGACACCAGCGGAGCTATAGACCATGTTGCTTTAGTCCAGCTGCTAACAGCTACACAAAGTCTCCAGGACCAGGCCGACATCCTCTATATCCTTTTCAAAGACAAGTTAGATTTTAATTATTTTTCTTTCTGAATGTACCTTTTCTGTCATACCCATTGCTTTAAAAGACTTTGGTGTGACTATGGTGGATGCCTGATGGACATCTTTCTGTCCATCTGTGACCCAGGGGCATGGACTGGGACACTCGTCTGCATGGTAAAGGCTCCACAGTGCGTTTGCTGCTGACAGATCTTTATGAAAAAGCAGGCGAACTCAAGCACTGGGGGCTCATCAGGATGATTTCTGGTATACTGAGGAAGAAGGTGGAGGAGCTCGACTCGGTACGACACGCACACGCAGCTTCGACACATGGAAGTTTCAGCAACATCACACACGCTACAGCCAACACAGTGGCATGGTATTCGCGGACCGCTTTAGTTTTCCTGTGGTCTTTCCCCAGGCCTGCTCCGATTTGTTGGCACACCAGAAGCACCTGACCGTGGGTCTGCCTCCTGAACCCAGAGAGAAGACCATCACAGCTCCCATCCCTCCAGACCAGCTGGCCGCGCTCATTGACGAGGCCAGCGAGAACAACATCACTATCGCCATTCTCACTCAGGTTGGTCACACGCTACACCCTCCGTCTGATTGCTCGTGCAGATCCAGACCTTAAGTCTTACTCCAGCAATTTCACAAAATGTTATGATTTTCACGGGATGTGAGACTAAACCAGATAGATCACTCACATTGTTGCTCTTGTGTAAGTTGGAGCCATTTTTTGGAGTTCACTCATGATGTCCAGAGTAAACCTGTAGTCCATAGAATGAACCCTCATTGAACCTCAGAACACGATCCGATCCGTGGAACATGTCAAAAACCTTCTCTACCTAAGAGTATTTACATACTAATTCAGTATGTCTGGACATGGTAAAAATTCGCACATATTATTTTGAAAAATGTCAGTGTCCTAAATTTGATGTAATTTCCCCCACCTCACCTCTGCTCCCCCTCCCTCAGGAGATTATGGTGTACCTGGCTATGAGCATAAGAGCTCAGCCCGTCTTATTCAGTGAGATGTTCAGGCTTCGAATTGGCCTCATCATCCAGGTTATGGCCACTGAACTGGCTCAGTCGCTCAGCTGCTCAGGTAAGGAAGGTTTGGCAGATCTGGTTCAAGTCTGAACTTATCAATTAAGCCTTGTTTACGTGACTTGATTCATTTGTGTGTGCAGGAGAGGAGGCAACAGAGAGTCTGATGAGCCTCAGTCCGTCTGAACTGAAGAATCTGCTCCATCACATCCTCAGTGGGAAGGAGTTTGGAGTACAGTACAGCAGTCAGTCCACCAATCAAACCCTCTGTCTCATAAATCAAAAAATAGAAGGCAATTCCATGTCAAGATCCCATTTCTTTCCCTCTTTAGCGCGAGAGTTAGACGTTGGTGCCGGTCCTGCTTCCATCTCCATCCATCAACTGGGCAACGTGGGCGCCACCAAGAGCGAGAGAGCCGGCCTCAGCAAACTGAAAAGCGACATGAAGATGGTAGGAGCCTCTGCTGTGGGTGTGGGAGGGTGTGTGTGGTGGGGGGGATTTTTTGAACAATTTCAAACCAACCTCAGTGTGCTTCATTTGGGGTGTAATGATTCATCTATTCCATCAGTGCAACGCTTTAAATCCCAAAGATCCAACTGCATTGATATGTAACAGGAACTCATCTGCTCTGTGTGGGTGTGTGTGTGTGTGTTTGTGCGGCGTGGCAGAAACTCAACATGACCATAAATGACTGCAAAATACACCAGAGACTGGTTTTTACCTCGTTTCTGTGCACTCATTTTGTTTCAGTGCAGTGTGAGATTGTGCTTTGCGTGTTGCTGTTGTTTATGGTCGCTTTGAGTTCCTCTCCTCTGTTTCACCGCTCCACACACACACAGAGCTCAGCCGAGCTGTTACGTTACTGTTACTCAGTTATTTGTGAAGTTGGTCTACGTCTATGTCGATATCGTCCTCGTATCATACCGCATAGCCAACCATGTATAGCAATGCTCTTAAAACCTATCGTTACACCCCTCCACTCCACTGATCTGTTGATCGATGTAAAAACATGTAAAAACTTATCAAACAGATAACTTGACATTGTGTCCATTTGCTGTTCTCACTGATGATCATATAATGATGATGATCATTATGACAAAAGATGATGATGGTGGCGATAGATACAGAAGAGGATGTTACTGGACGTGTCATGCTCTTTTGTCATACTGACTATTGTTTTTTTACAGCTGGAACACAGATTGTCTTTGACGGATCCCAGCAAGGTGATGATGATGACAGTGATAACGGTGATGATGATAATGATGGGAAAAGAGTCAATTCATCTGGGTGTTTGGAAAAACAATAATTAGAGGCGGAGGAATGGAAATGAAAAGAGATTTGCTTCAGAGGGAAATTATGAAGACGATTGTAATTAAATCCAAATGCTCTTGGTGGTTTACTAATTTAGTTCATTTGCAATTAACAAGCGAGAGTTTATTTTGGCATCTCTGGTCAAAATTAAATCATCCAGTCACCATGGGATCTAGTGTAACTCGTAACTCGGAGTTTTTGCGTTGCAGGTGGATCGCAGATTGTCCATGTCGGATCCTTTTAAGGTGATGATGGTGATAAGGATTTTACAGATTATTGTTGTTATCTATTTTCCTGGTTTGTCGTTGATAAAACGATGCGGATCACCTGTAGAAATCCAGATTATTCTGTAACTCGCAAACCTTTGAGGTTACAGCAACTCAAGAAAATAAGAATTGATTTCTTCCATGTTTCATGAGAGAAGGATTTTGATTATTGAAATGCCCGCTCTAGACTAAGAATAATTCAAAAAGGATTTATGAAAAAACTGTAGCAATTCCAGCCCATTCTGAAAAATGGAGAAATTACAAGCAATATTCCATACCTGAAGGCTAGGTGATTGCGCTCATTGAGGCCTTGTCTCTGCCTGTTCTGTGGAGGGATTGTTGCAGGTCATGCCACCATCTGACTCTCCCACTGTGGGAATCATGATTCCCTGAGAGCCAGTAAAGCAGCAATGAGGCCTATTCCTCTGTCAGCTGGCTATTCCCCCCCCCCCCACTAAGGGACAGGCTTAACAGGGATCATCCTGGAAGCCAGACAGATTACACTTTCATAAAGGCAAAGGCTTAGAGTGAGACATTATTTACTCTGGATCCCATACAGAGGACGATGGAAGAGCCATCACAGACAGAAATGAAGTCAAGGAATATTCACAGCTCAGGTTTTTGTGTTGTGATTAGGGCTGTGTAGCTTCTACATACCACTACTACGCCAAAGTCCCACAAAATGTAACAAAATAGCATTACCATAATGTTGAGATGTCCCTGCTGGCTTTCCACCTACAGACGCAGACAGCTGTGTCCATAAGAATGCATCATCAAACCGGAGGTATCAGTGCCAGAGTGTAAACACTGTCCAGGGCAAATGTTTTCAGGAATCCTTCACACTCACGCCAAATGTTTCAAAGTTTTCAATGCCTGAGAGCTTGGCAGAGGTTTATCGTCCAGTCAAGTTATTTGGCAAATGAAAAACCAATTCAGTGAAAGTACCAAGTCCAATCATCCAAATTAGATACATACCAGCTACAGCAACAACAACAAATTAAATGTTTTATAATAATATTTCTCCACAAATGGTACTCTGGTGCATTAATGCAGTTTGTCTTATTTCTGTTTAGTTCCAGGAACACAGGTTGTCTTTGACGGATCCACTCAAGGAGGTGATGATGTCGTTAGCTCTTTTGTTTTTGGGTGGTAATTAATGAATAAACAATGTTTTAATTTTGGTTTTGATTTAGTTGCAGTGAAGGTTGACTAATCTCACTGAATCCTCTTGTAATTCATTCATCTTACAACAGGAAGCACGAGGATTGATCTGGTGAGAATGGAATTAATCGTATTAGTTAATAATCACCGTGATAATCGTGATGAGGGATGAAGAGAATCCACCTGCGTCGTTGCTAATGTGCATATAACATCATCTGATTGGCTTTAACACGCCGTGCTTGTGTCCTTGTCTTTGACAGACTCCGTGACCGTGACGCTGATGTTCCGAAAATTAACAAACTAATGATACATTTCTCCACAGTAACGTGGGATCAGATGCTGAGTCGTTCCCTGTGGGAGGAACCTAAGAGACTGGTGGAAAACAAAATTCTGAGAAATTGATTAACAAACGTTTCGGTGTTAGCGGTGAAGAGGAGTCGCCAAATGTAGTTTTTAATTTTGTGCATCTCTTTTTTTATTTTCCTCTCCCATCCTCTCTGTTCTCTCTGTCCTCTCTGTCCTCTCGCAGGGTTTCTTCTCCAGATCACAATCACTGGACATAGAAAACATTGAATCAGGGGTAATGGTCTTTGTTTTATTTTCCTTTTAAATAACGTGAAACTGTCATGAATATTCTCTTAATTATGCCACATGGAATCATAACATATTTGGCAATAATATAGGTTGGCATGAATATGTCCAAAACAATTCCATACACAGTACTGTGCAAAAGTCTTAGGCCACCATTAGATTTTTTTTTGTTTTTTTTATCAATGCTATCGACCTCTTATTTAGAATACAACCAGGAAATATGTTTGCAGTATTAAAAAAAAAACAGTCAAAAATCAGAAAACAGGCTAAAGTGTCAAGGATTTAGAGTGACCTCCTTTCAACCTTGATCAAAAGCAGGAACCAGGCTCTCTTCAACCTAAATGGAATGGAACCAAAATTAATGTCATTGATAACACCTGGATTTGTCTGACTTTCATCACTATTTACTGTCAGAATGACTGCTGGGAAAAAGGTCCATTACACCAAGTTTGATAGGGGTGGACGAAGAACAGTCCTGTATATACTGTATACAGTATATGAACTTAAATGGATATTATATGTTAATTATAGTAAGAGCAAAAGTGCTTGTATCGAACTAAAACAACTTGAGATGACCTCTGTGTCCCCCCTCTGCCTGTTCAGAGGTACAAACTTCCATCCATAGAGTCCCTAGACATCCCAGACAGCGGCGCAGTATACAAGGATACCAGACAAGGCCAATGGCTGCGCAGGAGGCGTCTGGACGGAGCCCTGAACAGAGTCCCCATCGGCTTCTATCAAAAAGTCTGGAAGATACTCCAAAAGGTTTGTCCAGGATGATCATTAATCAGTTTTGGGCCCCATTATCTCCTGTGGTGTTTGTATTGCTGAGTGTATATAATTCCTCTGTTGGATCTGCAGATTTTACAAATCATCGCGCTCTACATCACAAATATTAAACGTGTTCAACAAGTTCAATCAATCCATGTAAATATGGGGAAATATGAGCGAAGAGGAGAAGTGTCTGCATTGTTTGTCTCTCCTTTTTGTTTTGTGTGCAGAAAAGTACAACAGACGGCATATCTAATGGTTCCTTTAATCCTGGTTTGCTTGCAAGAGATTTTCTGAGATTTCCAGTTTTTAGTCTGGTAGATTGTGTAAGATAATGGAATATTGGTGCGATATGCGCGTTTTTCACTTGTTTCAATCTTTACTTATGAATCATCCCTGATCAACTGAAAAACTCCTTAAAAACTTCTTTGGATTTCATCAATGTAAACAAAAACAGCGACAATCTGGGACATCCACATTTTGCTTTTGTAGGGGGAGGGGAAGGGTCATCCTGAAAACACGTTCATCTGACTTATCCTCAAAATTTTCAGCTATCACTGTCACTGTGCTGCTGCTGGGACCAAAGTCGACCTTACTGCCCCCTGTGGTTTTTGTAGGTACTGCATCGTGCAAACATTTTGTTTGGGACGTGCACTACCAACGCTTTTGTGGCATTTCTGCTTTTATTATGATACTTATGAGAAACAGACAGGAAGTACGGGGCAGAGAGGGGAATGACAAGCAGCAAAAAGCGCAGGTGGGAGTTGAACCCGCTCTGCTGCTATAAAATAATAAAACATTTCGAATGTAAATGATCAGTCCCTTGTGTGCTCTTCCAGTGTCACGGACTCTCCATAGAGGGCTTTGTCTTGCCTTCTTCAACCACCAGAGAGGTGAGAGTTCCACACCAACGCCCGCTACACATTTATACACACACAACACGCGGTTATGCAAAGCAGTCTTATCCACCCTTCATCTTCACGTGTTTGTTTGTTTGTTTCCTTCAAACTCTGGTCCCAGATGACCCCAGGAGAGATCAAATTCTCCCTCCACGTAGAGACTGTGCTGAACCGTGTCCCCCAGCCTGAGTACAGACAGCTGCTGGTGGAGGCCATCCTGGTCCTCACCATGCTGGCGGATGTGGAGATCCAGAGCATCGGTTCCATCATCCACGTGGAGAAGATTGTACAGCTGGCCAATGACATGTTCTACAAGGATCAGGTAAACCAAATGTTCGCCGTGGGGATCATCGGCACGGGTTTCCAAAGCTGACCTGCAGCCTCAGTGTGTCCGTGTCCTCATCCTTCCACAGATGGACCTGGGAGCAGAGGAGCGCATCTTGGAGAGAGACCCATCCACCGGTGTGTGCAGGCTGCTGTACGACAGCGCCCCCAGTGGCCGTTTTGGGAGCATGACCTATCTCACCAAGGCTGTGGCTGTGTACGTGCAGGACTTTCTGCCCAGCGGCGCTTGTGCCGTGCAGTGAGAGCTCACGTGGACGCCAGGTAGAGGTAAAAAACGTAGAGCTGAAATCTGAAACAAAAAACAATCGGAACAAATGAGAATCTAACGGTAATTTGGTGATCTGATACAAAAGTCAACAAGAAAATCATTTTCACTGGACAGACCTATTTTTCTATAGACCTTTGCAGTGTTTTAACCACACATTGACAGTCAGCTACTAATTTTCATAACAGTTTCAGAATTCTGAATGTATGGTAACCTCGGCTTCATGCAGCCACGCACTGAATCAGCAGATAAATCCTATTTTAGAAATCCTAATATATTTCCACAGATAATCTCCGACTGAATGAAGTTAAGGCTGAATATTCAGTCTTCTCCTAGAAATCACTGTTGACGTGTCTTTAATATGTAGAAATGTGGGGCAGTAAGTGTATCTTACAAAGCGCACAGGCCTGTTTGGGAGCTTAAATTTAAATTACAGCACTTGTTATTTTTAACGATGCAAAAAAAAAACCTAAACAGGACACTTAGGCCCCGTTTACACATTGTATTAACCTGTGAATCTGTGCGGTCAGGCTGTCGTCAAGCAGTAATAAAAACCATCTTTCAATTTGCGGGATATTTACTCTGTTTTGTGCATGTCCTGGAAAGTACTGAATGTAACCTAGTGATTTAAAAGTGCAACTTGGATTTTGATCTCAGAAGTAGAATGTATTAGTTTACAGCCTTGACATGCTCAACTGTAATTCTGTCTTAGTTGTTTACATTATTAGAGAATGTTAGGAGAATGTGTTTGTGTTATTTGGAGATGTGAACTTTTGGCTAATGCTTGTGTGTAGTTCACAACTAATGCAAAGTAACGAAAGGAATAATTTTATTGTTCACAGATGTTGTTGAAACTAATTCTGTAATAAAAAGAGTTTTTGTTCTTTTTTTCTCATTTCTTTAAATTGTATAGTATGGTAAAATATGAAGAAAAAGACTGAAAATATGCAAAAAAAACTACAAATTTTCATGTCTTCAAATTTAATAAATGCATTCATCATTGAGCCTCTATAGTCAAAATGTCCAACAGGTGGTGCTAAATGTGCAGATTTATCCCATTAAAGGCGGTCATATTCTCATCATTCATACTATCTCATCTTCTCTTTATAATATATATAGATATAAAATGCACCTATCAAACACTTTTTTAATTTAGATTCGTTTTGGGTTTTTTTTTAGTTTTCGCAATAAAGCAGGATAAACTTTATTGATTCCACACTGGGGAAATTCACACATTACAGCAGTTCAAAAAGTGCAGGTACAATTAGACTATAAACTCGTCAATAAATCACACGATAAATGTTCTTTATGTTCCCAAAGAATGAGTCATCCCACCGACACAACGAGACTAACAGGTCTTATTTTATATACTTATTTTGCTCAGTAAGTATAAAGAGTGATTTCAGTATGGAATAAACAGTGACTGAGACATTAGTTTCTATTCTTGAGAGATGGTGCAGCATCATCCACGAGTCAGTGAAGTCAATCTGAGGAAAAATACAAAGTGAGCAAAATTTAAAGTGAAATCATCAGATGTGGAGTTTATAGTCCAGAGTTTATCAGAAAACAAACAGAGACAAAAATATCTGACCTGGCTTATGAAAGAGAAAACAGCGAGATAAACACACCCAGCCATGTGCAGACATGACTACTGTATGTTCGCTAGTTACTGTACATACACACACACACACACACACACATACACACACGTATAGCTATGTGTCGTAAATGTCTTTTATTTCCAATGAAAATATTAACATATAACTTAAAGAATGTAACATTTGTATGTAACCATTGTCTATTCCACTGGAGAGTCTAAATCAACCGTAGGTGTGAATGAGTTGAGTTCCGTAATCATTTCATTTCTTAATCTTCAGTTTGGGAAGTTATGAAATCACAAGTCAGTGCTGTCAGACTCGCGTCGGTAAAAATGGGATTTGATTGAAATTAAGTCATGTGACTCAAATCCATACCATTGGTAGATGCGTTTTTTATTTCTCACTAGAGTTTTGTCAGTATGATGATAGTCTAGAGGTTTGAAGCCAGTACAGGGGGAAGAATCCTCTTAGAAGAGAACAAAACAAAGTTTTATCTGTAAATTGGTGAGACTGAGACCACCGGGCCAGGACAAGGTCTAGCCTATGACCACATCTGTGAATCTGATAGCCAACATGTTGTGAGAAACCCACTGAGTCAATAAGAGCGCAGAAGGCCTGTTGTCAGCATGGGTTACCATATCTACATTTAATGTGGAAAATTCATCTAAGAATTTAAGATAAGGACCAATAGTGTGCTTATTAAAGGTAATGTGAACAGAAAATGGTTTGTCAGATTATTTGGAATCTAACAATGTATGAACAGAATCTGCGGGACGCATGGGTGATTTAAAGGAGGAGACATCAGTGCTGTGATTCTTACTGGTGTTAACGGAGATTGGGATTGACAGATTAAAGATAATACCTTTATCACCTGCTTTTTTAAAAATGTAACACGGGGAGTATCAGTTAGTGGCATGATGTCATTTTTAATCCAGGTTTCACAGAGGCCTTGCAGATCAAATCTGTGCTCATAGATCACTGATTTGTTTTCCAGTAGATTACCTCACAGGCCCTCTAAGGTCCTGGGACCTGATGCACTCTTTGGGGATATGCCTTGACTGGCAGAACTTTGCCAGCCAACAGTTCAGTGACACTGGTATATCTCTCATCAATACCCCCATGGGGAGTGGATCAGACATCATCCAGCTCATCCTTTGTGTGAGGTCACAGAACCTAGTCAGATTCAATTTTGCAACTGTTAGCTGTTTGGTCTAAATATCATTTGTGTACTTGGTGATCAAAGTTAGGGTATCGAGAGGAGAAAGAGCCTTGGGTGCACTGAGATCCTTGAGGAGATTATATGAACTGAAGAAATTCCAAGAAAAGAGGCAGAGCGGGCTCAAGTGGCGTGTCTCTGGGCTCATACAGGAAGTCATGGGACTTAGCAGCTGCGTGTGGTCTCAACTTTCACCTATACAGACATATTCTTCCAATACAGATGTACAACATGCACTGTCTGCATCCATATTCAGGCAATTTGTCGATGACTGAACACCAAAGTCAAGCGCCGTTTGATTTTTATCTTCTGATTCATGGACAAAGAGAGGAAATCAAAACCTGCACAGGAAATTTATGGAAATGGAATTTTGAATGCAGAGAAACAAGCCGATGAGTCATGACTCAGTGATGCGTTCAAGTTCTGCAGAGCAAAACCTTTGTACTGTTTGATTCTGTGATTCAGATTCACACCATAGTCACACACACAAATCTGCTGAGCACACTTGAGAGGCAGTTAATGGTAAAAGATGATATTTATGTGCTGTAAATGTGTCAAAAATCAGCCACAGACTGTACAGATTTCTGTATTTTGATGCGTTTATTCAGCCTTCCCTTCAGCCTGCTGCATGTGAGTAACACAGTACATAGATAGTACACAGTACAAAGATAATTTGGGTTGAACAGTGCAAACCTACTCAAACATATCATAAGTTGGCAGCGTGCCAAATCTCCGCAACACAATCTGTGGTCCTGTATCGATTTGAGGAGATGGATGTGCAAAAACAGGATGTGTGGGGTTTTTCTCATACGAACAATCAGTCAAGATATGTCTGATTACTACTGTTACTCTGGATTATCACAAAGATGAGATTGTCTGAGCAAGTAGAAAATCTGCAAGTACTCAAAGGAAACAAGGAATTTGAAACAACTAAAATTTGAATAATAATGCAATATTACTAAAAATTGGAGAGACATATGCTGAAAATGTACTTTTAATAGTAAAATAAATACAATACCCAGGAATTTTTCCACGATCAAAATTGTTCATGCATGCCTTACAGGGTTTCCTAATTTGTTTTGTTGTAGTCTTAGTTCAGCAGAGGAATTGGTGAAATGACCTTTTGTCAAAATCTGAACTCACTTTAAGTATAATATTAAAACAAGAAGAAAATAGAAACATAAACATGGTTAAGTTTGGTGGACATTGCATGAATATTTTGTAACCTCTGCTCCTTTTACGATGGTATTTTTTGTTCAACAACTGTCGGATCCTTAATGTGTTCATTTGTCATCGTCTTTTATCTTTTTTTTCTGCATATTCCCTCCTCTAACTCTTTCTTTACAAACTCATCAATGGTCTTATCGTCCACGCTCCAATTCAACAAATAACTCATCCATTACTGAAATGTTCAGCGTCATCATCTGTTCTCAAAACAAAATCAACCGCGATTATCTGTTTAAGTGCTCTTCAAAGGTTAAAGATTGGCTGGAAGAAGTCTAAAAAAAGTTTCATTTGCATGCTAAAAATGAAAAAAAAACATTGTTTTAAGAACTTCAGTGCTTACTTTGTTGGTCTAGAATCAGTATTTACATGTTTATCCAATATTTAGCCCATAGAATCTTTAAAAAATGATAACAAGGGAGGAAAATTGTATTAATAAAAAACTAGAATGTGGCAAACGGTTCCTCCTGGGAAAGGGAAGAGTTTTACTTCCATGTGGAACCTTATCAGCATCTAGGCACACAGTGAAGCGATAACATATCAAGCACGACACGAGACAGCGATGATGAAATCCTGTGAATATAAAGGTCAGGGACTGCTGAGAGACTCAGTTTCTCCTGGGCCTTTTTAGTGCTAGATAAAAAATAAGACTTTATACAAAAATGTTCCTTCAGACCCAATCAGTAAATCTAGATGATAAAAGAGAGAAAGACACAGCTAAATCACAGATAATGACTTCATTATCATCTGTGGAATAGAGGTCAAGGCTTGCAACATTCCCACTGTTTCACTTTGTTTGCTAGTAAAAAGCCTTTAGTACTTAGTGACTACTGAGAATGCCTGTTTAGGAATTTTACCCATTGCATCGCCTTGAAACCTATAACCTTCATTTTTGCAATATTTCCCATTATAAAATGTGTTAAGAGCAGCTATCCCACCACGTGATGCGACTCTAACTGCTGTGAATCCATCTGCATGTATAAATACAAAAACCCATGTAGAATATGTTTATATCTCATGATCAGAATCCCTGATGTGGACGTTGTCTCTGAGTTTAGTAGTTGACTGGCTCAGTGGAGGGGCGGTGGCTGGAGCAGTAACCGTCCCTGAGGAGACGAAAAGAAAAGACAAAAAAACTAGGTGAGAGGGGATTGATCCGCCATCAATCTAGGGAAATACAGTACTGTAAAAATGCAGTAGATAAATACTCAACACGTATTTGTCCAGCAGCAATAAATGTATGCAATGAAAATGCTTAATTCTTCTAAATGCGTCCATCTGCATACATTTTTACGTCAATTTTTGTAAAGTTTTTAAAAAATTGAAAATTAATTCTTGGGGAGATTATACACATCTATAACAAGGACCTTTTTAAAATGAGAAATAAAATGACAATATTTTAAAAAGTAAGTAAGTAACTACTACCTTATTTAAATCAGAACTCCAGAAATTGAAATATTTTACGTTATTTCTACATGATATACTTAATTATTAGTGGATTACTTGTGTGGAAAGCCCCAGTACATTTATCCAAAATTCATAATCTAACCCCTAACAGTTTGTATTAAAGTGCACTCAATTTCAAATTAATTTAAAGATTTTTTTTAAGTTTACTTTTACTTTACTTTTTGAGGAGTTTTTTCATGGTTTTCATGGAGTAACGCACCCCCATGAATGTATCACGGGTTTCTTGTTTAATTATTGATATCATTCATTTATTTATTTTTCACTATATCCCAAATTATGCGTTAAATGTACTTTATTTTTAGTTGAAGCTGCATTTATAAATTTTTGGCATCTTCACTGCTAAACGGCTAATCACCCATGCTAGCATATAAACCACAACTAGACTGTTTCAGATTGGACTGATTAGCTATGAGCAAAGGAAATATTTGCATATAGAGAGTTAAATTACAATTGACACTTTTCTTAACATGTATATTTCAATTTGAGAAAAAGCACAGGTGTACTTGACAACATTAATGGTCTAAACAAATTAGCCTGTGGGCACATTAGCCTAGCCACCGGTACGTCTGACTGGGTGCTTCAATTAGTCCTCATTTACACCACTGATGGATGAGGGAAAATGTTAGCCAGCGACAGAAAGGTAACATTTTCTTTTTTTTTCTAAATGAATATTCAATACAGTAAATTGTCATTCTGGTTTGGCGTGGCAATAATTGGCACATTTAGCAACAGTAACTGTAGTGTTTGGAACAAGTGTACTGATTAAGTGTGAAGCAGATGTTAGCAGCAGATGTTCTACAAAGCCCTTAACATTTACTGTGTGTAAGTACTATCTGGATAAAATGTTGGGTACTTTTGTGGCTCAGCTACCTGCAAATTCCTGTGGAGCACTCGTAGTTGTTCTGGCAGTACGCTCCGAACGGTTTACTGTTCATTAACCTCCACAGGGGCGTCATACGAGCTTTTCTCCTCAACGTCTGCACCGCGCCGACCTCCAGAGAACCTGAAGAACCAGACTGGACTTCTGAGGGTAAAGGACCTGCACAGACCTGGTTCATGCACACACACACACACACACACAATGGAATCAGAAAGAATTCAGTCAGTGAGCTGTAGTAGAGATTCAATTTTAACTGGATTAAACCGAGGCTTCATTTGTAACCAGGTGATACATGTATTAAGATATATATATTTTAATTTAAAGTTATTGCATTTTGTGCATGACTATGACTATGATGTAAGTCGGTCATCATTCTGCTGTTAATCACACAAGAAAGCAGCATAGATCAATATTAGCACTCCTCTGATCTATCAGTGGGTGCAAATTTACTTTACAAAGGTAAATATTAGGTTTATTCTATACTTTCCCAGCTTTCATGATTCCCTGTGAACACAGAAATAGCCTGCAATCCAGATTTTTATATGACCCACAAGTGCAAAATAAACTCTCACTTTCATCTAATAACTTTGTACACTGGTTTGTCACATTTCACTCGAACAGAATCATCTTTTTTTCCCTCTTGAATAAAAAGTCTGTAAGATTTTTAGTGCATTACCAATGGACACAAAAGTAAATAAAATTTTATTTAGATGACAAGGGTTCCTATGAGGGAAAAAAACAAATTAATGCAGAGAAAAAAATAAATGTAAAATGTAACATAAATACATATTCTTTAAATGAATAATACTGGAAAAATGGAGATGAAATAAATGAGTGACATTAGTGATTGAAAACTTAAAGTAATGACTAGAAAAAGAAAAAATATGCACTTTTTTCAGATTTACAAATAATCTGCACCTTCTCAGGTGATTTGAACGAAATAATCCAGCATTTACACACAGAACCTGTGATAGAAGCAATGATCTAGTCACCTTTTTCCATCTTAGAGTCTCTGTCTCTTATACCTCATACTCCAAAAAAAGATACAAAACCAGAGAAGAATAAAGCAAAAATCTGAACCAAACCAAAATGCAGGAATGTCCTCACCTGTTGAGCGATGACCAGCAGCACCAGGAGCAGAGCTACGGCTGCTTTCTTTTCAACGAAGGATCCTTTCTCCTGCATCTTTACACAGAGGGCCAGATTTAAACACACTTAATTGGGATTGCTGGTGGGACCAATCGGTCTTGTTGCCCCTCAGCCTGGAAGAACCACCAATATCCCTGTCTCCTCCAAGACTCAAGGAATCTGTGCTGGACCGGACCTGTTCAGTCAACTTTCCAGGACAGCCTTCGTTCAGAGCTGTGAATTTGGAGATTTCTGTATCTGTCTGTAGTTTGTCTTATTCAATCAGATTTGGATTAGCTGAAGTTCTCTTGACTCAGTCTGACTCAGCTGTGGCACTGGGAAGAAGGCTGAGCTGTCCTTTATATAGCCAGGCCTTGATCCTGGGAGAGAAGGAGAAGGAGAAAGAGAGAGAGAGAGAGAGATTCTGGGT
>OMNV01029221.1:0-12191 GCA_900303265.1 Brotula barbata | reverse complement strand
CAACAAAAATGTGGTATTAATTCCACTTTAATGGCTTGATTCATCCTTTTCTACCTTCAGTATCCCATATGTTTGATGTGCAGAGTGCAGCGCTTCATCACAGACGTGAAATTTTGAGCAGAATCATCTCTGTCTTGGAAATTATATCCAAATCTGACAGGATCTGAATCATTTTACTCGTATGTCAGATTCGTACGAGGAATGTGTCTCGGTGCGTACTCGGTGTTTCTTCACATAATTAGGAAAGAGAGCTACAACCTATCGTGTACAATATCACCTGTTTTGTACTCAAATATTGCAATATTACACTACACTATCGTGCAACTTTCCATAACTATAATTAAGTGCAGTATTAGGTCAGTTATCATTGCCAGTACAACTTCCTATCTTAAATATTTTTAGCATACTTTTTTACTTACGTTACTTCTGTTGTTATTCTATTAAGCAGTTATTTGCATATAGTCCTTTATATCATCTTATCCTGTCTTATCTTATCTTAGCTGCTCCAGATCCTGTTAGCAGACAGACTCGTCTCCGTCCCTGATCAGTACTATCAGGGCCGTGGCATCAGTCTGACTGGTTGGTAACCAAAGGAGCCGTGCAATAACCATGGTCTGTATCCATGGAAACCAAGCAAAACCATGACAACAAGGCTACAGCCACAACAGTCCGTTAGGATAATCACTGCAGCGATAGCAACCAGACCTGTGAGAGCACGGATGAAGCAGCATTATTCACAACTGTTGTTACGGCTGTAGCCGCGTTGTCAGGGTTTTGCATGGTTTCCATGGATACAGACCTTACTGTGATTATGACACAGCAGCTTTTGTTACACCCGTCATCATGGCTACAGAACAAAGGCCGTAGTTATGGACCTGTTACCATGGATACAGTCCAGTTCCATTTATTTAAAATATGACATCTTTACAAGCACATCCACTTAGGACTCTGTGGTTTTTACACTGTTTTCATCGTTATTATTCGTAATTTTCATCAATTTTCCTTGGAGTGCGCAGCCCGAATCGGGGTCAGAGCCTCCTGACCGAGGAGGCCGGTCTGGTTTTGAGTGGAAGCTGCTGTCTGGTTGGAGGGATGCAGCGCGGTGAGCTCTCGGCTTTCAGCGCTGACCTCTCCCGTGGACAGAGGTGTCACTCTGTCAACCAGCTGCTGCTCTATTAGACTCTACAGACAGCATTTATAATTCATTTAGCTGTCAGTTAACCTTCTGCTACAGATTTGGGTGCTCTCTTATCAGTCCACAGCTTAATCCTTCATCCTCTCCATCTCTAAAATCTGTCTTTCTCTCTCGCTCTCTCTCTCTCTCTCCCCGTCTCCTGATTTGCTTAGCTAAGCGTGTTTCTCGCTCTCCTGTCGTTGGGTTTGTTTTTGTTGTTTTTTTTCTCTCCAAATCTCTGCCTCCTAGTCCTCGACTCCCTCCGGTCTCCATAGATACCCAGGCAGTAGGTTTTGCCAGCCCACTGTAAGCCAATCACTCAGACTGGATCTAGGTCAGACACAGTCCTTGCTGGTGCTGCTGGAGAGCCACGTTCAGCTTAAACAGAGTTGGTTGAGAGGAATCAAAATGCTTGATTACAGCTAAATTTGACGTTTTTGCTGCCTGAGGTTAAATCTGTTCACATCAGTAACTCCTGCTGTACAGCTCAGCTTCATACATGAGACTTATTTGGTCCCTTGTCTTAACAGAACGTTCAAACTGAATGTACAACTTTCCAGAATCTGGACTTTTGTCCTCCTGAGTCAGACTCTGTCCTTGAGAAACTGTTGGAAAACTGGGAAAAACTTTGCTTCCCCCAAATGATTTATCTCCTCTACTAACAGCTTCCCTCTCTTCAAAGGTGCCACTGCGACTCGATGGTTTTCTCCTTTCGGGTCCCAGAATCTACCAACCACATTGTTCCAATGATGTCATCATTGGCTTATTGTGTGTTACCCAACGCAATGGGTGGTGACGTTTTTTTGTTTTTTTAACAGGAGCTGGACAAAACAAAATACAGGAATAAACCCCATGATGATCATCCAGTTAGTGTGATCTGCTGCAGATCCAGATAAGGATCCACACAGAGACTCACTGTAACCAGCAGAAAGTAGTAGAGGCCGTGATGGATTGTGCCACGTGTGACGATGGGGTGACCGTCGGTGACAACCTTCTATCGATCATCAGTGATGTCATGTCATCGTATCAGGCATTGAACCTGTCAGAACGGGCACCCTGCCTGTACTGACCTCCTCGTTGGCCCTCCTATTGTACTGTTTTAGGCTCCATCAGGTATCAGGTTTTACCCAGATATGATGGGTGGGGGGGGCACCAGGGTCGCTGCTGTCTCATTTCTGCCAGACAGGGCACCAAACAAACCATTTATTTAAATGATACATTTATTGGACCTTTTTAATAAGAAGAAACATAAAATTCTGTAAAAAAAAATAATAATCTAAAATACATTTAAACAGCCGTAGATTTTAGGCTATAGAATCTTTTATTTTTTACAATCACAAAAAAATTCTCTTTTTTAAAAATACAGATTTACCCCAGAATGCATCCTGATATATTTAGTATCTCTGGAAACTTTGAGCTTTTCATTCGAATTTAAAATAAGCCTTTATGACGACGGACATATCTGTAGTTACCAAAGATTTTAAGAAGTAAAATGTCCACTGAGTGATAGAGCCATGATGGGAGGACCGTTAGGCCCTGGTGGATTTATTCAGTCTAATGAGTGCCCCTAGGCTGGGCGAGCTGGAGAGTCACAGTTTGTGTTTACAGCTCTATCCAAAACCTCGTTAGAATCCATTCAGTTCAACTCAACACCATCCATCCGGTCTCTGTACACACTTAGAAACCCAATGACCTCCCCGGGAGAGAGGCAAGGCGCCAACTCAATCACAGTCCCATTCACACCTACGGGTATATTTGAGTTTCTGCGTCAAGTATATTAATTCAACAAAAAAAGGAGAAAAACATGAAAGGCATCATGGGAGAGGGACAGCAAAGAGAAGTCCACTCAAACAAAGTGGCGAAGAAAAGCAGAGACAAGGGCATAACACGACGACAGACCACGATCCAAAACAGGATCTTAAGGTCCACTAACAATGTAGGGGACGCAAAGTTAAAAAGCCTCATAAAACTTTAGGAGAAGCTCCAGGTCATCGAAATAGGTCCAATAAATTCAGGCCGATGGGACCGGGCCACGGGTTTAGAATCTATTGTTCAAATTATTACAGAGCTTCATGGCAATCTGTTAGCAGATACGCAAAACTACTGCAGTGAACAAAGGCTTTTCATACACACACACACACACACACACATCGTATTGCCTCGGTTTGTCTTATTTCTGGTTCCATTGTTGTGTTTTTATACACTTAGCACTGTAACATATAATTAGTGACACTTTCAGTCGAATGTGTCATCGCAATAATCTGTGACACTTTGAGTTATTGTCAAACTTTTAGATACGTTGACCGAGAGTATTTACATTCGATCTTTAGGTGTGTGTGTGTGTTTATTCTCACTGTCCTTTTTCAGCAGCTGCGCAAACAACCGACAATGAGGAAGTAAAGGACGGGAACTGCAGCAGCCGGACAACGGATGCAACAAATATCGCTGTGACAACAGAATTATTGTATATGACAAGAAAGAAGCTGATAACACAATACACTGATAAGGAAGAGAGGGAGATGATGATATTCAACAAAAAAAAAACTCGTCTTACGGAAAAATGAACAGAAGTTAATGTTTCTCAATTTTATGGCTCAAACTTGAGGATGTTTCTGATCCGGGATTTTCAAGATTGTATTGATTCTCCCAAATGGGAGAAGTTACAAGTTTTGATATTATTATCTCTTCATGTTGGATTAACAACAACCCATCCAACAACGGCAACAAGCTAACATAGAGTCCCACCATATACGTTAACAAAAAAGGGATTTACATGAGAAAAGTAGTCAGAACAGAGACAAAGTAGATGATGACTGGATCTTTTTTTTGTTCATGGCGAACAGGCTGGTCTCAGCTCGGGTCAGGGATGCAGCTAGGGAGGAGATGACCGAAGGGGCACGGAGATGGAGACACCGGTACTTCAGTTTAGGGAAGCCGGCCACTAGAAAATAGGGTTCCGACCGACGCTACAGGAGATCTGAAACAAGCTGCTCAAAGGAGGTGAACTCTGCAGAAAGGTCCGTTGTTGTCTGGGATTCAAAGAGGCTCTGTTAGGTGCTCGTACCGAGTCTTTGTTCCAAATATCCTCTGTTTGATCGCACCAATCGACTAAAAGCCGGATTAAAACATCAGGATTAAGGTTGAACAACAGCCACAGAGGATAAATAAAAAGAGTTTTTGTAAAAGTTGTCCATTTTTGCTGGATTCAACCTTCAAACTCTCAGCTTCGAGTCCCTTTATGAACCGTTCCCTCCGAGAAAAAGACGCCCGACGTCATAACTGAACGACGGATCGGTACAAACTCAGACACAATGAAGGCCCTGTGGTCATGACGGCGTCCACGTCCACGATCCCTGCCTTCGTTTCAACCCTGCTCCCGTGATGGCAGTCAAAACGCTCAGTGGGCCATTATTCATTCACAGGCATTTGGCAACGGTCCTGCACATTTGGGAAGCCAATTGAAATGATGCCAACGATACGCACCGGGGCCCAAAAGTTTACACTCGGGACAACAAACGCACACTGAAGTGCTCCCGAGTACAGTGCAGTAAACATGAGACGGACGAAATACAGATAAGAAAAGAGAGAAAATACATGTCTGACTGTGGAATGTGGAACATTGGTGTTTCTGCGTTTCCAACAGGCTGTCCCGCTCTAATAAATGCTGATTCATGACTTTCTTTCTGTGTGCTGGTAACAGTAGAAACGCTGTCTAATCAGCTCGGAAACAACGATCCACTGTTGACTACTAATGTCAGCGTGGACGTTGTCCTGTCCTCTGACGCCACTTGAGGACGTACGGTACTGGACGGACGGGGACAGAGCGGGGAGGATCCAGCTGTCTGTTGGCTCCTTCCTGTGTCTTTTACTCTGCTGGTGATTTTCCCAGCACGGACGGAGCTGAGCTATTTTAAATGTCCTCCGAGTTTCATCTCCCCTCTCCCCTTACTGGAAGAGGAAGTCGTTCCAGTTAAATGATTAACTTTTGTCATATGGTGAGGGCCAAAATTTGTCACGTCTGAACGACTATCCATAAAGATATATAAAGATACGCCTTAACCAAATATTAACAATCAGAATAAAACCCCGAGTCTGTTCCTCCGTCACGGTCTGGCCACGGTAACGTGTAGATATTGTTGCCATGGTCTGGGCGCTAATATTTGTTCAAGCTCAAGTGACCGCCTGTAACAATATTGACTGAAAGAATCAAAGATTTGTAGACCAGCGTACAGAGGGTCAGGGGTTACAGTCCAAACAGGGTTTGTCAATCAAAGTACTACATTTTTCATGGTGGAACAGATAAAGTCAGATTCACGCAACAGTGATGCTGAAACTTTGAGACGCCTCGCACGACAACACGGTGTGTACAGACAAAATAACTTGCAGATTCCATTCTAAAAACCTCACAGAGTCCCTCAGACCTGCAGAGAACATGCCGAATGATGAGCAGGAACCCGTGATCTGTGTCAGTTTGGCTACCTATCGCCCATCATTCTCTCTCACATCATATCGCCAAAGTCTGCGCGTCCTCAGTTGTCCTCAGCGTCCCCCCCCCAACACAGACAGAGCAGCTCATGAATACCGAACATCCTCAGAATGCATTATGTATCTGTGGAGCCATAATGAGCTTCTGAACACATCTGGAAAAGTAAAATATACTATAAACAACAATCTATATATACAGGTATCTTCATCCATCATTATCATACGACTTATCTATGTCAGAGTTGCGGTGGGGGGGCAGTGGTACACTCTTGACAGGTTTCCAGTCTGACACGTAGAGACAGACAACTCAATCAAACTCCCATTCACACCTATGGGCCATTTAGATACTCTAATTCACCCTGAGCTGCACGTCTTTGGAGGCGGGAAAAGACCAGAGTACCCGGAGGAGACAGGAAGAAGACGCTGGCAAATTACAAAGAAAGAACCAGGGTCAGCCGGGACTAGAACCCAGGACCTGTGATTACCGCCACACCACCACTAGCTAAGGGTTGGGTTACATACAGGACAGAGTAAGGTACAAGAAGAAGGACTTGTTACAATCAGAGGCAGGAAATGAACCCAAAACTGACCTATTTATCTAGTAGAATAAACTAGCTATGACATGTAAATGTATGTATATTATATTATATTATATGTATATGTATGTGTATGTGTGTATGTGTGTGTATGTATGTGTATGTTTATGTGTAGGTGTACGTGTATGTGTAGGTGTACCTGTGTATGTATGTGTATGTGTATGTGTATGTGTATGTTTATGTGTATGTTTATGTCTATGGTTAAAATAATTATTCCTTTTCATAACCAGTGTTACTAAAACTACTAAACTAAATAATATCTGCCGTTTTGTCTTCTCTGATTGAAGTGTAACTTCTCAGTACTAAATTCATTCTTCAGGAAAAATAAATACAAAATTTGGTGAATATTCCTTCATTTTCTGAATCATTTCCAGGCCTGGAAAACCCGTTTTAAAATCCCAGTATGTTTCCAGGATTTGCTGAGCGCAGGAACATTGTAAAAGAAGTGGAGAAGTCCGTAATCCAGCCGTGTGAAATTCAAGTATCTACAGTTCAGTACAGTACATTTCATCCTTTGCAAAGCAACTGCAGGAGATATTTTTATCCCCAAATACTTTAAATGAAGATCCTTCACCGACTGGGCAATGATGCTGATCTAATGTAATGCATGAGCTTGTGTTTGTCAGTGAGGACCGACAACATGTGGGGCTGATGCTTCTGTAGCACTCAGCTAACTGCTGACTGAGCCGTTCTTCTCCCCGTCATCAATCCTCCGGACCGTTTTAGTGAAGCTAAAGCAGGGCAGCGTCATTATTAATCTATATACACAATGACACAGCTGTTACTATTATTATTACCCAGACAGACCCAGTGCACCACTACTACCTCCTTCAAGTGTGATCTCTGAAGGTGGATGGGCTAAAAATAGCTCCTACCCGCACCAAAACAGAAACACACACACACACACACACACACACACCATCCTGTACTAGCACACCTGCAAAAAAACAGCCTGAGGATAGATCCAACCTTATTTAAACACAACAGCAAAAACAGTGCATCATTAATCCAACCCAGCTGATATGTCTGTACTTTATGGTTCATATATCTGTCAACATATTGATCCGATTGATCTTGACAGTTCCTGTGCGGCCGAATGTCAGGATGCTTCTCTGAGTGCAAATTTTTGAAGGTGATGTTGCCAGAGAGAAATAACAATGTGGGTTATTAAGAAGGAATGTACATGAACAAAGACACGGGAATAAAGATAATATTTGGAGGAACTCAGTGTGTTTGTTTTGATACATGTGACGTTCCTGTTCATACTTCCTGGTATGCAGAAAATAGGAAAAACCACATTCATTCAATAAGAACAAAAACAACCTCTACGGAGTCACATTATATAAGAAGAACCTTATTAAAACTAACTAAGGCAGAAAAATAACCCAAATCTCATTTAGTCCCCACCAGTCTAAGAGCAATTTGCTCAACAAATACTGTATGATTTTCATCTGAGAGGAGCTTAAAGCTGATAATGTTTGATACGTTTTTTTTTCTTACACAATCTACATGAACATCATATTTCAACAAAGGTAACTAAGGTGATATTTTTTTATTTTTCTTGTTTTTAAGTCTTCAACACCAAAAAAAAGAGAAAAAAGATGCTCCCACTTTTGTCACATGACCACATCTTTGACTTTTAGGAAGGAAGTGTTAGAAAGTCTCTCCTGGTAGGGGAACCCCACTCAAACATACACTATGACTGCACCTCGCACGTATACAAATCTAAGAATTCTTTCGATGTTTAGATTGATTTTTTTTCTTTCAGTAGATGTAAACCCTTCATCTTTCCTCTCCACCAAAGCACCAAAGGGGATTCACACACCTGCTTTGTTTGTGAAAGAAAATGCCAAAAGCAGCTCAAGTTTCATAATGGCAGAAACTCAAAACAGGAGCACGTCAGAGGACGATACACGGACACGTATGACATAGATACTTCAATACTTCAATACTTTTTACTGCTAACACACAGGCTGATACTGACGCGTTTGTTATGAAATATCTGAGTATATAGGGTCAACTTCACAATACCATGTTTGAGTTTGGGTACTGATTGACATTGATGGTGATGTTGGGAGAGAAAGAAAGAAAGAAAGAAAGAAAGAGAAAGAAAGAAAGAAAGAAAGAAAGAAAGAAAGAAAGAAAGAAAGAAAGAAAAATAAGGGTGCTTTATTGATACCCATAGGTAGATGAATTCTCTACACTTTAACCCATCCTCAATGAGGAGCAGTGGGCAGCACACACATGCACACACACACACACGCACACACACACACACACACGCAACAGTGCCCGGGGACCAAGTCCAGATCTTCCACCTTGCCTTGGTCAGGGGCAACGGCAGGAGTGAAATGTCCCCACACTCCTTTGTTTTTTCGGCATTTTTTAGATTACATCATCCTTTTTCTCTTTTTTTTGCATTTTATGATGTAATCTAATGAAAATCTGATACCTTTTGGACGCTTCTACTGCTTCAAATCAGCTAAGTTCAAAACAGACGTGATTAATCATTAAGAATCAATTAGTCCATTACTTTGTAATCAGTTAAAATGTAATGAGTTATTTGGCAGCAGGACCCCGGACTCCGGCCCCGTAGGTGGTGGTAATGTGCCAGTCAAAGCACCAGCATTACAGATTAAATATTGGATATTGGATTAAATATTCTTATTAGGATTATTTCTTACAAGCTCCCAACTCCACAACCTGCATTTTTTTTTTGTTTAATAAATATCAATGAATGTGCATTTATTTCCTCCCAATACATAAATAAACAAACACCAACAACTCAATTCATAATCGAAATGATAGTAGATTAATCGATTTTTCCGACCGATAGTGACAGCGCGATGGAGTTCAGCTGTTCACAGACAACAACCTGTTTGACAGGAGGCTCCGTCGGTCCTTCCGTGGACCACGACCCGGAGCCCACAGCTCGCTGCGGTGTTGGTGTAACCTGTGATGGATGTGTTAGCACACACGGACCGGCAGCAGCACCGGGCACCGGCACAACCGACGCCCCGTCTGCAGTTAGGATGAATAAATGTTTGCGCTTACCGGCCCCCTCCTCTTCAGGGAGATGTTCTTCCAGAGCAGCAGATGAAGCTGGTGCAGGAATCCCATGTTGCCTCCCACTTGTGAGCCGCTCCGTCCTGAGTATTTACCGAATCATCATACCGACGGTGGCCTGTAGCTGTGTGTCAGAACACGGGTAATGCCGCTTACATTCCCGGGCATCCCGTCGTAGACTGGCACGGTGATGAAATCTGTTTGGCTGCTATTAAATGTCGTCTACCCTTGTTTGGTCAGTCTGTTTGTCGGTGTGCGGGCTTATTTTCCGGTGACTTGTGTAAAATAAAAGGCGTACCGGGGCTGTTTCATCTGTCTGTCATCCCCGGTGGCGGAGAACCGACAGCGTCGACTTCCTAAATGTGATGCTGTTTGGAATTGAAGCAGGAAACCAATGAAAACATTATAGCGTCAAACTTCCGGCAATAATGACAAACTTACACGTCCGGTGTGATATTTCAAAATAAAAGCTTTTACATTTGATCGGAAGTACTTATGCTTTTTAATATTGGCACGTTTGTGGGCACATTTCCACATTCTGTAACCTATTTTGTTAAAATAATTTAGAGGATATTCGTCATTTCTTACTTAACACCGTGTTTTCTTTATTACTCTAATCTATTTTTTATTATTTTTGTACATTAATATAAAAGGCAGTGTGCCTGTATTGCCCATTACGGCTGATTACCTGTAACAAGAAAGTGTGTGTGTGTGTTTGTGTGTGTGTGTATGTTTGTGTTAACTTATCTCAAAAAATCATCAATATGCATTGTGGGACAATGTAAGGTAAAATCATATATAATCTAGTACAGATAATGATCACTGTGGTTATATACGTATGTGCAAAATTTAAGATAAGATAAGATAAGATAAGATAAGATATACCTTTATTAGTCCCGCAGTGGGGAAATTTACGAATTGTGTAAATTGTGTAAAGCTGACCACACTATATATTATTTTAAGTACACATTTGGGACGTCGCTTCTTTCTACCAGCATATCATTGACATAAAACACATTTATTCGTTCCTTCTTACACACATAGTTAGACACACCCATGAAGTATGAGGCTACCAAGCGAGTCCTTAAAGAGACAGTACCTAAAACAGCTTGTTTTCACTCAGAATGCACAGCGATTCTGCATTGCGGTATACGAGTAAATCAACGTGATTTTTGCACAAAGATTGGAAAATTGTTGAAAAATGGAATCCTACATGAAACAACAACATTGAAACACTATAAAACCTGTAAATGCTCCTTACTGATGTCATCACACACATCATGTATTCATCACGTCTATAATTAAATTAATGTATAATTCATCTGTATGTTATTCATTTGGCTCTTATTTTCTTCATCATCCCTCGCTTGACTGTGCTTGAAGTGTGAAGTATGAAAAATACAAACAATCATCTGGAATGGAGTGGATTGGCGTTTACAGTGCAGAGGAGCAGCTTTGTGGGAAACGGTGGGTGTGTGTGATGAATAGTAAGTAGGGAGGTTTTGTGTGTCAACATTACTAAATAAATCATCGGCCCTGACCTGATTTTACTTGCTGTTTTTGGGCGTTGTTTCCTGTTCCATACATGTGCAGGGGTCCCTCTGGTGTAAATCTTTGACCTGCAGTAGCCGTGTGATAATCCAAATGTTAATCTGAGCTCAGTGCTCCATGCAGGAGGATTTCTCTGTCCAGATGTTGTGCCCATTCCAACAGATTGAAGGAGCTTTAGTGTGATTTCAGACTTGATGAAGGCTTTATCTAAAACACGTCTCGATGTTCTTATTCTGACTTCACGTGTAGTTTTTGTCGGCGTATGTTCGTTCTCATGTTCCATATCTGAGGTTCCTTAAAAAACCGGCACAAACGACACAATAACAAAAGCATCTGTGGAAGTCTGTTATGGTTTAATAATTGAAAGAATGAGGAGACATTCCAGTTTTTGTTGCAGTTTGGGAGTGAGCTGAAAATATCACCTCTTCTTACCAGGGAGGCCTGGCTGCATGTGAGAGCTCCACATATGTGGGGGCGTGTGTGTTTGAACGCTTTTCACTGTGATCAGTGGGAGTCCAAACATTTTCAAATCTTTTAAGCAGATTAAATAATAAGAGCCCAATCATCTCAAACCAGACATCAGTTAAATTCATCTTCTGAATTATTATGCCGTTCTCACGTTTATACGCAGACACAGACGCAGACAGAGGGACTCGAACCCGCAGCCTTCTCGCTCTGACGCTACGGCCACAGTGTTGCTAATTTAAATATAAGTTTTGCTTAGTTTTGTTTATTTATTTGTCAAATACACAAGCATACAAAGCTTGTGGTGTAATATTTAAAAATATCCTTTATAGAAATACTTTATATACACATACATGCATAAACACACATATAGACATTTGTATGCTGCACCTACACACACACACACACACACACACATACATACCACGTACAGTATATATTTACAACTATAAAACAAAACATGTCCAGTAGCAGAATGTAGACAAGAAATATCAACAGTTAAAGTCTATGTGTGTGTGTGTGTGTGTGTGTGTGTGTGTGTAGATGACGTTGCTATGGTAACCACGGTCACAAAAAGTCCCGATTATCTCTAAACGGAGTTATCTGTCAGCAGGGGATCAAACTTCTCACCCATCCATCCATTCATCCATCCATCCATCCATCCATCCATCCATCCATCCATCTATCCATCCATCCATCATCCATCCATCCATCCATCCATCCACCCACCCATCCATCCATCCATCCATCTGTCCATCCATCCATCCATCCATCCATCCACCCACCCATCCATCCATCCATCCATCCATCCATCCATCCATCCATCCTTCCATCCATCCATCCTTCCATCCATC